>CAJUYI010003069.1:0-25748 GCA_910591695.1 Galerucella pusilla | reverse complement strand
TTGGTTACCAATGTTAGAAAGAGAAATTTCCAATAATCAATTACCTGTGTTATCAGGATAGCATCATAAGTTTTTATCCAGGTTTTCTTATGATTTATCATTGGAATAGTTGTTAATCGATACACACTTCAATACACAAAATCACCAAACTGAGTTATACATGTTTTGAAAACAAAAATGATGATACAAAAAAAAGTAACAACAAACGCGTTTTATTAACAACATTTCCAAAATAAGCTAAAAAAAGCGCTATCCCAATAAAAAACCGTTCCTGGAACGTGCACTTCACTGGATTCCATTTCTAGTAGACTATCATATCGTTAGAATGTCATGAAATGAAATATTTTATTTCACGTTTTACCAGAGGTGTGATCTACTATGATTGGACCTTAATAAAATTTGACAACAAAGTTTTTTAGTCTTAAACTTCAAAATATTATTGATTCATTATTTTTTTAATTTCTTGGGAAATTAAACCACAATATTTTTAAATTCTTTATTTCAACGTTTCGGTAGCGTTCCAGCTTCCGTTGTCAAGAAAAAAATAAGTAGAAATTAAGTAATTTTTTATCCCTAACTGACACAACAGAAAAAATTTGACAACTAGACAATCAAAAATTTTTGATTGTCTACTCGACCACCAAAGAATATGCAAATCATTTATCTATAACGTCAAATGTATTACATAATTTTTGCTTAAAAGGAACTAAAGTTCCTACCGTGTGTCCCGCGACACGTTCTACCTTTTTTATCAATTTTATTACTAGTTAATCTTGACAACGGTAGCTGGAACGCTACCGAAACGTCGAAATAAAAAATAAAAAACATTATTGTGGTTTGATTCCCAAAAGAATAAGAGAAAAAAGAATAAGTAATGCCACAAGGAACTTAACAGAAGATAAATTCACTACCTCCAACAATAGAGATCTTGCGATTTTGACTTCAACTTTGGGCACAGTTAAGTTTTTCCCTTAAGGGGATCGTTATACCTCACCTTCCCCTACATGGCGTAGATGAAAAGCAAGTACCTACCTGCGTAGATCTTTATATTTTGTATTTTAGTTAACAATTTTTAGCGAGCAGAAAAACATTATTGATTGTCTAGTTTTCGAATTTGCTCGTTGCTGGAATGCTACTGAAACGTTGAATTGGAAAATATAAAAAAGATTGTGGTTAAATTTCCCAAAATAATGAACAAAAAGAACGATCAAACAGTGTTCAATTTGTCAAACCAATCTCGTAGAGTAGGACATATATCAATAAACTAGTCGTAACGTTGCTATAACTCGGAAACGTACAGCCAATATTCGACTCAAAGGTGAAATTTTATAAAAGTAGTTAATAATACATGAAACCACAAATGTAATTCGAATTCCGTTCGACCACCAACATAATTGCAAACAATGCAGCTGTTCATTCGGATAATATTGTTTGAACAATAATTTATTTGAAAATGAAACGAATCGGAAATTTTTTTTGGTAATACCACAGTGATGTTAAAGCTAAATGGTAGGTATTTTAGGTTTTCGACCTAATTTATTATTTTTAAATTGTGCATATTCAATAAATCCAGTCTTTATAGGAGATACATTCTGGACTAATTTATTACACCGAGAGAAGAGTTATTTATAGACAAATAAACTGATTTGTTTGACCCCCTTTGTTTAAAACTAACATTGCTTATTTATTAGTAAGAAGCCATATTAACGTGAAAATATTAGGAAATTTTTATATAAAAAAATGATTTATTCGAGTGTAATTTCTTTAATGTGAAAAAATTTGTTCTCCTTTATGCACACCTTCATACAATTGTTTTTCGGAAACTATGAAAGTCTACGAAGTACAATATAATAGATTTTGTTATAAAATGTAACAATGCTATTTGGGTAATAATTGTTTTCATTACCCAGAAAAAACCTAACATCTTCAATAATATTCCATCACTTAAAAACAACAAATTGAATATTGATAGTAAATCATTTTAAAGTTTTGACAGAAATTTACATTTTTTAAATAAGCCTATAGATTATTAGCCTCAAATAAGATCTACTTTATACAAAAAAAATAAGTATTTCAGTATCATCGTACATTTATTGTTACGGGAAAGAAAACTTATTTGCTACAAATTACATATTTCTTCACCCGTAAGAAATCACATTAGCCTACAAATTATGTGGCAATTGAAACAAAGAATTCTAATCCCACCTTTCCCTATATATTATTCAGTAACGGTCACCACCTGTGTACTTTTGGCATCAGTCTGCATGTGAAATTAGATCAGTTTTTGCAATTTTACTAATTATTTTGTTTTTGTGAAGTATGTGGTGAAAGTGCTCTGGACAAAAATAAGTTTAATAATAGAATGAATGAATTGTTAAACTCATGGCGATTACAAGAATTGTGAGATATCTTTGAAGGTAAGGAAATAAATGACTAGACCTGTCAGATCTACTCCAAGAACTCCAAAAAACTACAATGGGGAAAGCATTAATGTCCACACTTAAGGATAGACAAGGCTATCTTTTGGATACCATTGTTGGTTATGTTTTAGATCATGTAGTATGTTGTATGTAGTATGTTTAATTTCAACAATGTAGGGTTTCTTTTTTATAAATGTATAGTATCTATTTTAAAAATGTATAGTTTTCTTTTCAATAGAACAAAATATTCAGCAGCAAGTTTTTTATTCCTATCCTGCTTTCCTACTAAACAGTTTTATGCATAAATAGAAACCATTAATTTTTATTAGATTTAAACATGTTTGTCATAAAAATACTGCAACTTTAATCCGTGTCCAGACTAACCATCGACCAATTCGATCGACTTGTCCACACATACAAAACGGAATATCTTCTGTATGTTCCTTGTGGTATATTATTCATTCTTTTTTTAATTTCTTGGGAAATTAAACCACAATATTTTTGAATTCTTTATTTCAACGTTTCGGTAGCGTTCCAGCTACCGTTGTCAGTTAGGGATAAAAAAATTAATTTCTACTTATTTTTTCTTGACAACGGTAGCTGGAACGCTACCGAAACGTTGAAATAAAGAATTCAAAAATATTGTGGTTTAATTTCCCAAGAAATTAAAAAAAGAATATACAAAACGGAAGTCAACGTTGTTGTTCGACATAGTCTGGAAACGGATTAGACAAATATTTGTGAAAAATATATTTTCCTAAGTAGCCTAATTATTTAGATAACCGTGTGGAAGTTACCTATACTGCTCAATACACCGTGAACTTTAAATATATTTCTAAATATTCAGAAACATTTCAAAAGCTCAGTGTATTGAATAGTGCATGTAGGTAACTTCCATAAACAAAAAACATATACTTAGGCTCAATTGAATCCCGTTGAGATGTCAATAAAAATGGATTTTTTTTGTTTTTGTATACCATTGGTGAAAATAAGTATGTCTCTAGTTATTCAATCTCTTTAGTTATTGTTTATAACTAATTACGGGCCAATTACCGCACAATCAAACTTGTATTATCGAGAAATCAACAACTTTGTTAAAGTCGATCCTAGCATTTTTGAATGCAATATTTATTAAAATTTAGAAAACATTCAACAGCTGTATGAAGTATACTACCCTCAAGCAGAGTTGTGCAGAATTCTGTGGTGATCAATAAAAAAATTCCCCCAATACATACAGTGGAAACGATCTTCATAGACAAAGCAAATGAATTGAAAGAGCTCTAGAACAATACAATTTCGTTTCAAATTCCAACAATAGTTTTTTTCAATTACGTGTATTTGTTCTGTAGTTCTATATCGTGGCTCTCTCTGCATTAGAAAATACTCTCTTGTAAATCTTTTATTCGTTTTCATTCCATTACGGACTAGAAGTGCCTTTCTAGTATTGTGCTCAACACACACATTTCAAAGTTTTCCATGTCATAACAACAAATCTTGAGAAGTGTTACTCTGAATCTTTCATTCGAACATTCGAATTTTTCTTATCCCGACGTGAAAGTCTTATAACTCACATTTTTATAGAAAATTGTGGTAATCTTCGCTAAGCATAAGATTGAATGTTTCCTAATAAATATAACGTGAAGGTAACACTTGAAATATAACGATACTTTCTAAATAAATGACTGCACTTTATCAAACAAATGTGAGGCAGTTTTATTTACATACAATTAGTTTATAAAACAGTTTTCTAGTCACTTTTATTCATTGATTTTATGTAGGTATACCTGGAGGTATTTTCACCAATAAACAGTCCAGCTATTTCAGGATTTTACCTCGGAATTTAACGAAATATCAATCAAATTTATAGCAAACCAATATGGGCTCAGGATGTGGAATTTACTCCAGATCTCTGAATCCAAACATTAAATGGGCGATGGGCTGCAATGTCAGCGTTGCTCAAACAGAGCTCACCGCTATCTACATCTATCTACATCACCACAGGTAATAAAATTCACATCCTCACGGATAGTAGACAAGCACTACTAGCCCTGAACAGACCACGTATCACATCAGGCCTAGTACTGGAGTGTCACCTGTCCCTGATCGAAGCTTGTAGCAACAACGAAGTCACTCTAGGCTGGATCAAGGGCAACAGTAAATCGAAAGGTAACCACATTGCCGACTCACTAGCCAGGAAAGCAGCCTCCCAAAAACTCTTGGGACCTGACACTTTCATTGGTCTGTCGACGTCGGCTATGATTGACCTAATAAAGGAAGACTTCCTTGAAAAGTTTGAAGGTAGATGGGACGATGCAGAAGGTTGCAGGTTTGATAAGGAGCTTCTGCAGTATCCGGACATCAACGATACCAAAAAATACGTGACTATGAACAAACAGAACCTTCGGACA
The DNA here is from genome assembly GCA_910591695.1 of Galerucella pusilla. NCBI lineage: Eukaryota > Metazoa > Arthropoda > Insecta > Coleoptera > Chrysomelidae > Galerucella > Galerucella pusilla. The sequence goes on along the minus strand of CAJUYI010003069.1, from coordinate 20,920 downwards.
GCCACGGGTATTCTGACCGGCCACTGCCACCTACGAAAACATCTCTACAGACTGGGTCTGTCTGACACTCCACTTTGTAGAGGATGTGAACAGGAATATGAGACTGTCGAACACATTCTTTGTGAATGTCCGACACTCTCTCAATTTAGATTTTCTGTATTGACGAGCTAGAGGGAAGTCTGATCCTCAGAAGGATGCAGAATGGGCCAATTGTGGCCTAAGTGCTGTGGGGTCACCCACCCTTCAAATTCTTACAGATACAGATACAGAAATTTATAGCATTTTTGAAATTATAAAAATAAAATGTGTGGAACAATAAGAACCCTTTGACAAAAAAGTAGCTGTACTCATTAAATGTAATAGAATTACATCGAAAGTGGAAAATGAATCCGTTTATGATCCTCGACGTCGAGAGTTGCTCTTATATCATGTTTCGAGGTTTCATCTTCCAATCTACCATTGTGAATTGCCCACAAGAGAAAAAGAGTTCATTAATGAGATTGTTCCGTTTTCCTCCGAAGGAAATTAATCATCAAAAAGTTGATTAGAGTTACGTCGTTACGTGTTGCAGGAAATAAAATTTTATTACAAATTCTCTACCTCCAATGAGCCTTACAAAATCTGAAGTGAAATATAGTGGTATATTTGTAAATGGGATAAAACACGCAGCAGGTAGTCGTTGATACAATAACAATAGCATATACCCTATTTAAAAACCAGGAGGAGTAATTTGAATTTAAGTTGGCAATTCTGTAGACCTCTGATTGGTCAGATTCCGCCCAGTTTCTCACAACACTTTTTGGCATCGACATCAGCTGATAATATCCATTTTTGATAGTTCTGACAGAAAATTTTTTGACAGCTCCAATAACCAATAAAATTTCCTTATTTTTCATCATATGAACAATTTCTCCCAATCATGTCAACATTACACTGAAAATTCTTTGACAATTCCAAGAATCAATCAAATTTCTTCATTTTATATCATATGAACAATCTCAGCCAATCATGTCAACATTACACTGAAAACAGACCATGGGCTGTTTTCACGTTGCTATGGACACATAGATACCTATTGATTTATTTCGATTTTGATGTTTCAAATATTTAATATTTGGAAATGTCACGATTTGGTTGTCATTCTATGATTGGTAAAAAATTTTCTATCCGAATAACCCTCGGACATTGATAAAAGCTCAAAAATTTTATGACAACTTTCTCAAGCTTGTTGCTTGTAGGCAACAGACCTCCGCCTACGGCGTCAGTATGTTTCCAAGCAACAAGCTTTCGAAATCTGTCATAAATTTTTTTCGAACCCTTGGGTTATTACTACTGATAACTATACTTGATTTTGTCATCGCATCTGCTCATGTTATTTCATTATAACGAGGTAGAGGAACAAAATACAGTGCAGAAAATATTGGTAGAATACCAGTTCTTTTGAAAAATTGTGATAAGTGAATGAAAAATGCTGTTCGAAGAACAAAAAGTTACCTATTTTGGATAAAATTTTGCAAGCTTTGAAACAAATTGAATTCGATTGTGTATTGTCCTTTGAAGAATTGGATTTATTGTTTTTTTACACATTTGGAAAGATATCGTTAGAAGTAGAACATGACAATATCTGTCTATGGGAAGTTATAAGCTATCGAAGATTTGGAACAATATAGAAAAGAATGGGTTTTGTTAGAAAATTGGTTTTATAGAAAAGAATGGGTTTTGTTAGAAAATTGGTTTTTGAAGGCAAAAAAAGGAAGATTACCATGAAGAGAGTATCTCACAAGTATATGAAAACTGAAAGTGAAAGTATAGTGAAACTTCTAAAAATTGACTTATTGACTTCCTTTTTAATGCATTCAGTTATTTGCTAATTCAAAACATTAGAGTAATGTGTATGTTCGTATCTTTCAGTTTGGATTGAAAATTTCAAATACGAAACAGGAAAAAGTTTTACGTGACAGAATACCCGTCTGTTCAATGCCTATAATAGGTATGAAATCTCTGGATATAAACATTAAACATCTAAATAATACTTATGACTATGCGTGGCTGATTTCTTCATCAATCAAGGCATAGGTATTTAATAGATTTCAACACGACTTTTGACTACTTTTTTGGAACACCCCTTAGTAACTTTTCTGGTTAATTTTTAGTGGTGTGGGTAAGGCTTTTCAAATTACTCCTGGCTATTGAAGGAACTATAGTATCGTATTGTACTCGTTACTTCGAAAAGATAATGCCTAATAGTACCTACCTATGATTATTTTACAACTGAAACATTTCACTGGTAAAATGATTTTTAGTACTTAAATTTTACTGACTACAGATACTTTTTTGTTACTAATCCTCAAGACAAGATACCGAATCAACGAAATATTGTGAAATTTACTTTAACTGGATTTACAAAAAAACAAATCTAATATTTGAATCAATACTTTGTGATGGAGAAATCAAAAACTTTAGAGCGTTAGAGTCATCAGTGGTACATAAAAAACGCAGTTATTGCTGCTTACATTATTTATCATTCTATTTGACATATGACAATGACTACTAAACATTTTTTCGCTGTAAAGGTCATTTTAGATAAGACAATTTTTCGTGCAATGATTTCTTGTGTGAAATATTGGCCAACTGTTTCAAGCTATGTATTTTAGACTGTTCCAATTTATTGAACAATATTTAGTTCAAGAATCTGCGCAGTGATTTGATTTGATGATAAAATGAATTTCAAAAACTTCGTTAGTTAGGGAGCCGGACATTTTGGAATATTTATTAATTTGCTCGGCTGATCATGTCACTAAGCGAATATTAACTTTAAAACAGAGAAGGAGTGTTTTACATTGTACAAACAAGCATGTTCTGAGATTTCCTCAATTAACATTTCAATCTCTCGTTTATTCCAATACATATTTTTCAACCACTTTAATACATAACCACAAATTATCAAGATTAATGACATTTTCATGAAACATTTACATCGTGAAACAGAAACACAAACAATAAAGTCAAAATAGAACCTGTTCTCTATTTTTTTACAATTTGACAGGGTAGACAATTTTTTATACAATTTTTAATATTAGACTTAACAATTTGAATTGTTCCAAAACTTGAACTGAATATTGCACAAGAAATTGTGTGATCTAAAATGACCTTTAACAGCAGCCAATACTTTATTATTACATTCGAGATTATTTCTATTTATTCTTCCTTTTCTTTAATAATTCGCTATAACCATCTTCAATTTTTAGAGGTAAAGCTGTCATTTTCTAAGCCACCAAATTTATCCACCACCTCGAACCAGCGGTGGAATGAACGCGTCAGCTGGAGGATGGGTGGATTTACCGGTGAATAAAAAAACATGCCAATTTTATCACTGCTTCTTCCGTTTTAACATACATAGGACCGAATAGACAAACAAAGCCTTTGTTATGTCAAATACTAGTCCAGTAACTGAAGACCTGAAAATAGGCAAACCTATCAATATATTTGTCCAATAATTTTTTTTTGATTGATTTGTAGGTCTTGACATGTATAGGTATTTCAAAGGGAGAAAAAGTTCTCCAAGATTGCCCCTTAGCTAAGTGCCCAAAATGGCCCCTAAAGTTCCAAAAAAACGGTTTTCCGCCAATATCTCCCGAAATACCCAAGTTAGACAATTTTTGTCTGTAAAAAACAACGTGGTAAGGTTAGGTACGATTCTCTCTGGTGGAGGGAGCATAAAAGACTTAAGAGGCGTTCAAGAGAATAATAAACATAGAAGAACGGCGCTCAAATATGGGGAACAAGTTATATGGATGGAAAGGTCAGAATATAAGCTTTAATTCAGTGTGGGTATTAATTCTCAAAAAATTAACAGCGGAGAACAAAAAGCATTTAAAAAAAAGGCCAGTTTTCACCCGTGTTACCAATTTTCCCGGTCCCTGGAAAATGAGTGCATTGTATTCCGATAAAAATATTGGTTCAGAGAGTAGACATAGTAAGCTTTCAAATGGTGTGCATTTAATAGCAAAATAATTGAACATTAGTTCTTTATTTTCGCTTGTTTACAAGATTTGTGAGAACTCCGAAAACGACTGAAAAATGCAAATAAATAAATAAGCTTTTTATTGAAACGCCACAAAGATACTGAGAAAAAATTTCTAGGAACATTCAGGACCTCCCCAGACCCCATTTGAAAAATCAAGGGATAATAAACCATTTAAAATAAATAATATGTCAATGATTTAATGGAAGAGGCCAAAATAATGGGGAAAAATAACATTGGCCACTTTTTGCAATGTCCTCGACAGGCGAGAACGGGGTTTAAGGTACACATATTGATATCTACGGATATTCCCATTACAATGAACTGTAAATCATCGGAAAATATTAATTTTTGACCGAGTTCTGGAAGAATTTGTCCGCCGGTTTACAAGTTAATTTTATAGACGGTAGCATTTCTAGAGGGACGTTTGGATGCGATTATCTCGAAAACTATTCAATTCTCGAAAAAATGATGGGGACCGTTTTTGTAGATAATTCAACGACCCTCACTTTTTACCTGAACAAAAATTGTCCTAATTGCATATTTCGGGAGATAATGGCGGGAAATCGTTTTTTGGGGTGCGTTAGGGGCCATTTTGGGCCCTTAGCCAAGGGGCCATCTTAGAGAACTTTCTCTCCCTTTGAAGTACCTGTCAAGACCTACAAATCAAGCCAAGAAAAATTATTGGACAAATATATTGATAGGTTTCCCCCTTCAGTTACTGGACTATACGCTCGACAACATATCACATCCTAATATTTTAAATTTTCACATTTCCATTGCAACACTTTAAATTGACTTTTTATTTTTCAAACAAAACGTTCGAAATAAAAAAAAATGTTGATTTCAAATTACAAGCTTTTGTTTTGAATTTTTGTAATATTGGTGTTGGTATTTTGAGAAGGTTCGTGGCTTTAACGACAACAAATTCAACTTTAGAACTGTAACGGGTCAAAACGTTGACGTTTCCTGCTTTTATAATTAACGAAAAATACATTACACACTACGTTTTTTATCTGAATAATTTCAAACGGAAAAAAAGAGACGTGGTAACAAAGTTATTTCTTTTAATGATAAACGCAAGGTTTTTTTTGTCGGGGATCTGAAAAAGTTTAACTTCATCATAGAAATGTATTTGAAGTAAAAAAGAAGCTTTATTGTCACCGATGCAGCCGCTGGCAAATTTACGGGTTTTATGAAAAAATTGGTTCGTTCGTCTGTGTTTTTATGGAAGTCTGCTTTGTTCCAGTGAATAAATGCATCAAAAGAGAAATGTCCAGAGTATTTACAAAATGAATATAAAGACTTCAAGGTATAAATAATTAGAGTTATTCAAAAACTTGAAGAAATATTAAACAAAAATGTTCGATATTCTTCAATTAATTTCGGAAAACTGTAATGGTACACCTAATTAATAATTTATTTTATAATAAGAGGTATGGGTCTCCAGCTTCACATAGTAACCTTTCAACATAATAATTTATCACAAGATATCCTTTCAAAAGATTTCTAGAAACGTATCATGGACACAAGCATAAAATCCTATCAATGTTGATGATAATGTTTTTTCATACGAAAGTCTCAGTTCATCTATGGCAGGAAAAAAATTCAGAAAGCCATCGCCGACGGAAGTCTTTCTTTCATACGAAGCTCTTAATAATTTAAAAGTTATGATTATCCATCTATCGCTTTCGTTGCAGTTTTCTTTTTATACGTACCGAGAGATTTTAGCGACTGACACAAAAAATGAAGTATATCGAGATTAAATGCCATCCAGCAATGAATAACGCTTAATCCTGCACTTCCATCTTCCATTTTTCAGTTTATCAATTGGAGAACGTGTCGTGGGACAGCAATAATCAAATTTTTTAAATCAATGAATGAAACACCATATTAATATAAGAATTTATTTTAATCTAGATGAAACTTCATTTAACAAAAATATACAGTAGTATTAATTATAAAAATTTTATCATTGTTGATTGGCACAAAGTACATGTGTATATATATTTATATATATTTATATACCGGGTATATACAGGGTATTTTCAAATGACACTTATAACGTTTGCATGTAGATTCCTTTCGTAAAATTGGACAAAATGATAAAGGTAACATACAAATTTACACCACTGGATCAAAAATTGAAAAATATTTTTCCATCAAAATATGCCCTTTTACATTGAAAAACAACCTGCCAAATGTCAAATCAATTTATCCATCCATTTTAAAGTTATCGAATTAAAACATTCAAGTTTTCAAAACTTCAACACCCTGTACTTCGAAAAGTAAATGTGCTCCCTTAATCATTATATCATTTCGTCCAATTTTACGAGAGGAATCTACATGCAAACACTTTCACTAATTTATAAAAATTATATAATTTAATTCATATTGAAGCTAGAAAACTATTAACTGTAATTAATAATACAATGTATGCTGACAATCAACATTTTTCGCCGAGAGACTAGCTCTGAAGCCTATGAATCGCTGCTCCGTAAACGAGAGAGAGAGAGAGACTGAGGTGAGAGCGCACGCGCTCAAGGCATAAAACGCAGCAACGTAACGTAACGGTCAGATCCTTTGCGCCGCGAACCCCTTACGTAACGTAAAGAACTAAAGTTCTGAAAATCTTATCATTAAGTTGATTGACACAAAGTACATATTAAGTATTCTATTAACTGTAATCAATAATACAATGAATGCTGACAATCAACATTATGCGCCGACTAGCTCTGAGACTGAGGAGAGAGCGCAAAAGCCCACGCGCTCAAGGCACATAACGTAACAACGTAACGTAACGGTCAGATCAACCTAACATAAAGAACTAAAGTTCTAAAAATATTTTTTCCATCTTCATACACAAAATACGAGTCTAAATATCTAAAAAATTAACCCGATTCTCGCATAGTCCGTCTATTTTCCACTCAAACAAAGTCCAAAAATGAAATTTATTACATAATTTTACGGTGAATAGCCGACCCATCCAGCATATACAAACTAAACTTTGTTCTAGCTGCCATCAGTGAATAATATTTGTTCTTGAAGATTTAGTGCTTGTGACACCCCCGCTCCTAAAATGTTTGCACTCTTGTTTTGATTAGATTCAAATGGATTCACTAGACCTATCCACACGGATATTATTTAAATTTATCGAGATAATAAAACCCGCCTCAAGTTTGTTATATTTGATGATATATTTTTATTCGTCTTTTATCTTCCAACTTTAGATCTTAAATTATTTATCTTTTGTCACTGAATGGATTGAATTGTAGTTGAAGTATGTTTTATATTCACGTTACAGATTGCCATCCATATCTCGTCTGGTTAAGTATTATTTTTACCGTAATTACTTCAAATTAATCTACTGAAGATTTGCGATGTAGCAAAAACGTCTCCAACCAGCTTTAAGAACATTAGTCACCCTCGACCATAAAAATTACATTTTACCTAAGTATGAAAACCGACCATCTATTTTGGAGAGATACAAAAAAGAGGATACAAAGGGACAAAAGGATTTGTTCCATTATGTTTGCTCTCAATTAATTAATTCCTTTCTCTCCTGTTTTCTTGACGAATACACTTATAAAAAAGCATTTTCTGCTAATGGCCCTGTCTTTTCAACTCAAAAATAATAGAATCTTGCATTTATGTTCAAGTTACATGCAGGAAATTCAAAGAAAAAAATATAAGATTGATGAAGATGTTACATCATTTTTAATCTTAGAAAATAAGAGAGAGAAAATAAGAGATGGGATGGAATCAAAGGATGCAGTCTTGCTAGGATCACCTAACAGTAGGATTTCTGACTGGCCACTGTCAACTGAGAAAACACCTCCCTACTATGGGGCTAGAGGACACACCTCTATGCAGGATGTGTGAACAGGAAGATGAAACTGTCAGGAATGTCTTATGCGAGTGTCGTCAATAAGAGAGTGTGTGTTCGGTGAGTCTTGGCTTACACCTGCCGATATAAAGGAGATGTTTCCTAGTGACCTGTCCACCTTCTTGGGAAGGACAGGATGGACGATGACCTATAGGAGGACAACTCCTCGGGAGGATATACAATGAGTCACATGTGGCCTAAAAGTGCTGTGAGCCTACACTCACCCTCCCTACTCTACAGATACAGATTCTTCGAAAAACGCAACTACCTAATGCCAAAGGAATAACCTAAGTATATTAACAAAAAAGACCATAATTCCTCCCTTCAATAGATGTAGGAATTTACTGCAAAATATGTCATATTTTATTTTGATTGAAACATAAATGTTGGCCTTATTATTTCTGATGGATTTCGTTTTTACCATCGAAAACAAGTAGGTACCTAGAATAAGGCTCAAGACCCGAACTGGATAACTGAAGCTACAATAGACATTCAAAACAGCTTATGGATACCGAGTACTTGGATGCATTCCTTTTACCTCGGTGCAAAGTAAGAAAACATATAACCAAAATTATCATTAGCTGTTTGTAAAGAAATTTTGAGGTTATATGACTTATATGAGCGAGAATATGAAGGCGCGTTCTCACTAGTCGATTTTAGTTGAACGATTTTTATTGATCAACTGAAATCGAATCAATTTTTGGTTCTCATGTTTCAACGAATGTGGAACCGATAGTTGAAAGCAAAATGGCGACTAGCGAGGTTGTCCGTGCGGGTGTTGGGTTCATTTGCAAATTAATTATTATATACAGAACTGAGAAATATGTTATCAGAATGTAGGAAGAAACGAGCCAAACGTAATATTTTGGTTCGAAAATGGATTTTGAGAAGGAAAAAATTTGGAGAACTTCTTTCTAAAGTATACTTGAAAATTTTTGAAAACGATACAATTTTGCGTAAAGCTGTAACTAATTCCTACCAGTCCAAACATTGACACAGAAACGGACATCAATCAATGGACAAACGGACTATTAAATACCACCTATAAAATTGCTACTTACCAACACAAATTTATAAACATTTTATTTCTCAATTTCAATTTAGACATAAGTTTGGTAAAATAATCAAAATTTAGACGTGTTTTATGAAAGTATTCCGTATTTTTTATATAATGGAGTTGTTAGATATTTATTTTTAATCACAAGTTTTGTCGTGATGAAGTTGACGAATTGCGACGAAAGCTCAACAAAATGAAGTAGGTATGTATTTTGAAATAAGTATTTTTCTCTGACTATTTCACTAGAGTAAATTGATAACTCACAAAATTTGAAGTTTTTGAGCTGGCAATTTTTTGTCTTGTCGCGCCAATTTTTTGACGTTTAATATATCAAATCTGTGTGTATAAAATTCTATCACTCTGTGATAAAATTCAATATAATATCTTTGTTAGTGGTTTCTAAGGAAACTAAGTTGTTTATTTATTTATTTAACTGTCTAAAAATTATTAAAACTGTTTCAAAAATTTAAAAAAGTATTATTAACATGAATAATACAAGATTTGGAAATAATTCGATAAATGAAATAGAGAGTACAATTAAGCAAATTATACCGCGAAATACAATGAAGACAAAAAGTCTGCGTGGGAACAGTTTAGAATGTTTCTGGACGCACGTAATTATACGTTAGAAAAGGATACTTCTGAACAAGTTATAGCAAAAATTCTTGGAGATTATGAAAAAAAGAGATGGAACTGATTATACTGAATCTAGTGTGAAAACACTTTGAAATACGACTGCTCAAATGGTTCGGGAAAAATATTTTCTAGAATTTAACATCAAAATTGATCCATTTAAAGATATAATTCATAAATTTGCTAGATTGGCCAGGGATACAAAACGTAAAAAGCTTCAGGCTGAACCTGAAACCAGAAAAAGAAGTTCTATCGCGTTTACCGAAGAAGAATTAATGGAAATGATAGAAAGCTATTCTGAAGATAATCCTGATGGGTTACAAAAAAAGTTTTTTCATTTACGTTCGTTCGAATTAGCATGGCATGGAAATGAAGCTTCTAATTGTGATATTAATTACTTTAAAAAAGAATATGATAATGGAGGTAATTTTACTGGCAGGGTAGAATATAATCCAATCTTTTCCAAAACGACACAAGGAGGATCAAAAGCTTTATCTGGCAGTAAGTGGCTGGTAAGAAATAATGCTAACAACAATTTGTGTCCCGTTCGTTTATTTTTAAAAATTATTGAAAAAAGAGAATCCAATCCTTATCTAACAACAACAAGATTATTTTTAACAGTACATCCAAATTGGGAGAAAGGAATATGGTACAAAAATTCACCATTATGGGAACTAATACAATTTCAAAGTGGACGAAAATATTGGCAGAATCAATTGGTATAGACACAAAAAAATAAAAATAACCAATCATTCACATAGAGCTTCTGCAATATCTGCATTAGCAAAAGAAGGAGTTGCTGAACAAGAAGTAATTAAGCTTCTGCCCATTCTTTGAAACCATATTTACAATTAAATGAAGAACACCATTTCCAACTTATAGAGAACCTTCGAGAAAATGAAAATATAGAAAAGGAATCCTCAGTTTCTAACTTAAATTCATCACAGGTTATGATGCAAAACAATCCCCAAAATATTGCTACAACGTACAATTATAATAATTGTACTTTTTACATAAATAAGTAATTTTTTTTCATAATGTTATTATTTATTTGGCTTTGTATAATTGAACATTTAATCCAAAACCACTCGCCTGACGACTCGAGGTTTTGTTAAAAATGTCATTCGCAAAATTGCCAAGCAACAAACTTTCATGACAATCGGAAAATTTTGCCGACAAAATTTTCACTCTCGTGGTATTTGTATGAAAAAACCACTAAATGTCATAAACATTTGACTCCTTGATTGCCAAACTGAACACTGAGCAAGATGAATCGCGCATTAAGTCAAACTGTGACTCATATTTGAACGATAAAAGTAGAGTACTAGTGAGAACGCGCCTTACCAGAACTTGACCTGCCTTTTGATAGACATCGAAATAATGATCACCAATTTTTTTGTTTCCGTGTAAATCCATACAGAATCACTTTTTTAGTGCGTAAAAAGTTAAATCATTTACAATTACAACCTATATTATGTTCGATTTGGATTTTAGTTTATTAACTGCCAATAAATTAGAATAAATAACATGTGTGGTTAACATAATGAAAACTGCATGATATACGAGATTGATTTTTATCTATTCCGATACTATTTCAGAGGTGAAATAGAGCCCAATGAAAACATTTCGACCATTCAAACAAAGAATGAGGCAGCTCGTTGTATCTCGTTGTAGAAAAAAATATAGAAAATAATCCTAGACTTTCAAACAAAATATCCATCTATTATTTATTCATTGTGTTGAATATTCAAATCCTAAACGTGGTAACATCAAAACGAAAACTTCTAATCTCATGTCCATCCTTCTAACCTTTGATATAAAATAGTAACTGTTAATAGGATTTTGAGTGAAAGGGATTCGCTCTCGTGAGCTGTAAAATTTCGTCATTCCGTAGCACTATTTAGCGTTTGTATTTGCTATGTACCCACTTGATGCTGTTTAATTGCTATTCCAATGTGTGAACCTTTGTTTATATTCGCACTAGATAAGTAATGGATATTCCGTTTTAATTTTGTATGTACCTAAAAATATAAAACTATAAACATAAATGAAAAAGCTTGTGAGAAAAAGTAAAAGCCATACAGCGCGCGTACTTTGATGGAGATCAATCGGAGTGTTTTTGCTTCTACTTTGTTGCAAATGCTGCTGTTTAAGACGTGAAATAGCTGTGAAAGCGAGGTTTGGGGTATGTGAAAGTGCGAATATTACTAGAAAGCAGCGTGGCTTTTCCAACTTTACGTTCATTACCCGTAGCTGTAAAGGTATGTGTGAAAAGGCAAGGAAAATTAAATGTATAGGTAGGCACCTACATACAGAAGCATGAATACGTTGTCTACCGTCTATATTATTATAAATTCATGTTTCTTATACAGAGCATTTCAATGAAAACTCATTATTATGGATAATGAAAAAACACGTCAAAAATCATATAAGAATCATATGTGGACGTTATAAGTTTATACATTTTTGTAATCCCGTTGGAGGAAAGAATCGAACAATGCAATACTGTATGGGGTATATCATTTAAGAAATTGGGGAGGAGGTTGAAGTTATAACGTCTACATATATGATCAAAAAGACGTTCCTCTTTATATGATTTTGGCCTTGTTTTTCATGTTTTCATCAAAGTGACGCCTTCAGTTCTCATTGGAATGCTCTGTATAAAGTTCAAACATAATAAAAATAATCAATTGAATACTATACATACCATATTCAATGATTCACGCAGTTTCAAATTGAAATTATATTATTAGTGTGAATAATTATCAATTTTTTTATCAAGTGGGAGAAACTGTGTCCATAACATAAAGGCACTCAACTCCGTAGACGTCAATTCCAAGCTAGTATGGGAGTGTGAGCCGGCCCTAAGCACATCACTGCAAGGTGAGCGTAGCAATGTTACGGTAGCCTGGGTACCGGGGCACGAAAAAGCGGATAAAATGGCCAAACAAGGCTTATCAATGCCGTTGGTTGGGCCGGAACCCTTCTGCGGAGCTGCAAAAACCATAACAAGAATGGAAACAAAGAAGTGGGTCGCCCACAAATCTCTGAAATGGTGGAGAAGCTCACCAGGACAGAGGCAAGCGAAACAGTTCACTCGCCAAAATGTACAGCAGATCTAATGGCCAAAGATAGGAAAACTGTCAAAGCTGTAGTGGGTCTGTTAACGGGGCAATAGGCATTTGAAGCTGATGGGATTGACAAACGAAGATATGTGCAGGTTTTGTCACCTAGTAGAAGAAACGGCAGAACACATTCTATGTCAGTGCGTTAGCCTGGCAAATGTGCAGTTTTTTGCATTAGGTGAAGAAAAGCTATTGGCAGAGAGCTATATGAAAGGTTCAGTCTTCACGCTAATTCACCGAGAAAAAGATCTATTTGTAACAATCAAAATCTTATTATGTCAAATAAGTATGATTTTCCATATGGCCTAACTAATATTTAATTTGTCGTTAAGAAAGGATTTGTTTCAAGTTCGGAAAGTAATTTTGTGGATGGATAAAAACATATTCATTGTCATCAATAAAATGAGTTATCTATCGAAAATTACATTTATACTTGTAAAAATGTATCATATTTGTCTCAAACAACATTTGTTGAGGTATAATGACAAAATAGTTATATTAATCTTTGAAAGCATTTAAATTGAATAAAGTAGTTTTCCAATAACAAATACTAATTTTTGCAAGCTAACTATATTGTTTTATTATAAAAAAATTACTTTATGGTAGAATGACATTTCTTCGCCATAAAAAAGTATGTTGTCTGGGTTAACGATATGTTTTTTATTCGTGAAAAATGTATCTTCCCAGCGAATTATATTTTTTTGTTGAAAACAAATGTTCCTTCTTCAAGGAAATTATTAATTTTTACTAAAATTCAACATATGTATCATAACCGAACCATAATTTTCATAAACATTATATTGCCTTATAGTGAGAATATATATTTCACTAAAAAAACGAATTATTTATGGTATTGTTTTTTGTTTATGGAAGTTACCTACATGCACTAATCAATACACTGAGCCTTTGAAATGTTTCTAAATATTTAGAAATATATTAAAAGTTCACGGTGTATTAAGCAGAATGGGTAACTTCCACACGGTTCTCTTAATAATTAGATTAGATTAGAAAAATATATTTTCCACAAATATTTGTCCAAGCCGTTTTCAGACTATGTCGAACAACAAAGTTGACTTTCGTTTTGTATGTGTGGACTAGTCGATCGAATTGGTCGATGGTTAGTCTGGACACGGATTAAAATTACAGTATTTTTATGACAAACATATTTAAATTTATTAAAAATTAATAGTCTCTATTTATGCATAAAACTGTTCAGTAGGAAATCAGGATAGGAATAAAAAACTTGCTGCTGAATATTTTGATCTATTAAAAAGAAAAATTTATATTTTTAAAATAGATACCATACATTTAAAAAATGGAAACCATATACATTGTTAAAATTAAACATACCTACATGATCTAAAACATAACCAACAATGGTATCCACAAGATAGCCTTGTTTATCCTCAAGTGTGCTCATTAATGCTTTCCCCATAGTAGTTTCATAGAGTTCTTGGAGTAGATCTGACAGGTTTAATTGAGAAATGTGTATGTTTGAGGTACATTTCGTTTGCTTGTTACTTCTACCTACTTGAATATAATTGTCATTTATTTCCTTACCTTCAAAGATATCTCACAATTCTTGTAATCGCCATGAGTTTAACAATTCATTCATTCTATTATTAAACTTATTTTTGTCCAAAGCACTTTAACCACATACTTCACAAAAACAAAATAATTAGTAAAATTGCAAAAACTGATCTAATTTCACATGCAGACTGACGCCAAACGTACACAGGTGGTGACCGTTACTGAATAATAGGGAAAGGTGGGGTGAGAATTCTTTGTTTCAATTGCCACATAATTTGTAGGCTAATGTGATTTCTTACGGGTGAAGAAATATGAGATTTGTAGCAAATAAATTTTTTTTCTCGTAACAATAAATGTACAATTATACTGAAATACTTATTTTTTCGGTATAAAGTAGATCTTATTTGAGGCTAATAATATATACGCTTATTTAAAAATTTAAATTTCTGTCAAAACATTCAAATGATTTACTAGGAATATTTAATTTGTTGTTTTAAAGTGATGGAATATTATTGAAGATGTTAGGTTTTTTTCTGGGTAATGAAAACAATTTTTACCCAAATAGCATTGTTATATTTTATAACAAAATATTATATTGTGCTTCGTAGACTTTTATAGTTTCTGAAGAACAATTGTATGAAGGTGTGCATAAAGGAGAACACATTTTTTTACATTAAAGAAATTACACTCGAATAAATCATTTTTTTATATCAAAATTTCCTACTATTTTTACGTTAAAATGGCTTCTTAATAATAAATAAGGAATGTTAGTTTCAAACAAAGGGGGGTCAAACAAATCAGTTTATTTGTCTATAAATAACTGTTCTCTCGGTGTAGACTTTTTAAAAAGAGTCTGGTTGGAGAATATAATCTAGAGTTCAGAGGACCACAATAGATCTGAAAAGGTCGCAGTAGAATAGGTCAAAAGCCACCTCATAAAATCTATCTATCTTTCTAATATCATGAGTGTGAAATGATACTTTCCACATAAGTAATGTACATGTACATTATTCTTTCGATTACCACAGATTAACGCGCAATCTTTAAAAATCAAAATAAATAAATTCTTTGATTTATGATTTGTTATACAAACATATAACATTTTTTCACAATTATGGACTATTACCCAGTTTGCGTATAGAAATTTGCGCAGAAAAGTGTTCTTTGAATATTAATTGTAAGAAAATTGGATTTGCCTATTCACATAAATAACGGAATTTGCTTCCAGCATTCTCCAAAATTGATATTTCACAAACAGCTTTCAAAATTTAATAGCATTTGAAACGTTCTTGTATATTATTAAATGATTAATAATAATTAACATGTCTACGATGTAATTAATTTCTAAACATGCTAAAAGCAATTGTTTTTAACATTAATACATGAGGTTATGTCGAAATTATTCTCAAGTGCTTACGTCGTAGCTTGACACTTTCAGAAACATGTAACCATCAAAATAATCGATTCTCGCGAAATAATAACAGCATAACATGGTGAGAACGTTGTCGCGTATTTGAATAAATTTCTCTGAATTCATAATAATTGGATTTTAATTTTTAAACACCTTGACAACTGATATTTAATTATATTATTCTATCATATGAGAACATTTATTCTTTCTATGTCGCTAGAAAATAAAAAAAAGAACATTTCTATGTTATTAACGAAAATAACGTGTAACTATAAATATCTAGCTAATCTTATTTTTCTTCAACATTGCGAACGCAATTGGGACCGGAGGTATACGCAACGAAGTCTCTATAATTAACTCCAAAACGCTTGCGGACAACGAAGGACGGACAGTTTTTTGTCTGTCTAACGTTGCTTTTGGTGCTGCTCCAAATTAATTTTATTGAATGCGGTAGCAAACGTTTTACTCAACTCTGCAACAATCATATCCCCAATGGTTGTGTCGATATTTAAAGCTTCCGAAATGGTAGGCATGCTATAGGTACCTACTTAATCCGAAGATCTAGTTCCATTTTTTATAACCTGATGATAACAGTGCCGGATTTATATTTTTTATGAGTGTATATAGGCCACTTTATTTCCGCCCCATGTACATACCTTTCTAAAATAATAATTTTTCAATTGTAGTAAAGGAGCCTCTTTTACTACAAATGGAAAATGCACACATTCTTGAATCAAATCATCCTCTAAATTGGTATAATATTTTACGAGAGACTTTCTCTGTAACTCTTTGTGTTGAAAGTTCAGTCATTTTTGTTAAAGATGAAATTTTTTTTTTTAATTTTAAGTAAGCCTTATGCCTTTTCTGTATTTCAGCACTCAGTCTATCAAGGATGACCAAAAAGGTGTTCACCCTGAAATAATCTCTGGAGCCGGAGGATATTTCAGGTTCTTCATTCGTTGTTTCATCGGTCAGTTTCTCTGTACTGTCATTTTCAATCATTTTTAAAACTGTAATTACCTCATCCCAGGAATCTCTCAGACTTTTACAGGCATCTGCTCCAGCCGACCAACGAGTGAGGTTCACTCTCTTGAGTGTTTTTCCTTTTCCTATCTCATTCGTTAATTTTTTCCAGCGTTCAGTTGACTTCACGAAGAAAGTATATACCTCCTCTAGCAACATAAAAAAGTGGCAGGCTTCTGTTCAAGACTCAGCGGCCAAGGCTCCCACCAAATTCAATGAATGAGCTGCACAAGGAACAAACATAGCAAATTGTGCTTGTTCTTGAATTTTGGATTGTAAATGTTGAACTCACCAAAACTGGTAGCGAATTGAATTTGGGATAAATATATTGCTATTGTGGTCTACGTGGTGTTTTATTGAGTCCGTTGATTGGATTCCTACCACATTTGAGAAGTAGAAATGAATAATTAAAGCGTGAACAAATTATTCTCAGCTTTTATCCAAGGACAGATCCACCAGCAATGACATTCACCCAGGAAAACTTCGATTCTATAGTAAGCTGATCTAAGTTTGACTCTAGACAGTAAACTCCTGTATAACAAATACGAAAAGGAGATTACATACAAGGCAAAAATGGCTTTAATGGTGCAGGAATCTGGCAGGAAGAAACTGGGGCTGTAACCCAAAAATCGTAATCTGGTTGTACACTCACTGCCATAGTGAGACTAATCATCACTAATGGAGCCATTGCGTGGATTAGTAGAACTAGCCTATTGACGACGAGAGAAAACCTCTCCAAAATTCAAAGACATGTAAAGTACATGCCCAACGGCAGCCATGGAAGTGATTCTCAACCTCACCCCTCTACATATGGTGGTGGAAAGTGTTGCAGAAAGAACAAGATAAGCCTAAAGTAGAGAAGGAATCATTAAAAAAAACCACCTCCTCACTTCTTAGAAATCAGACAACCTGGGACATGCCACAAGACGGTATGATGAAAAAGTATAACTTTTCAAAGATATTCTCTGAAAGCTTGGAGAAACCCCAAGTATCTTTCAAGTGCGCCCAGTTCAATATTGATGAAGGATACAGAAGACAAAGGATTATCATAATGTCGGATAGTCAAGCAGCCATTAAAGCACTGAGCTCTTGTGTAATCAGTTCCAAAATGGTGTGGGAATGCTTAGACAAACTCAGAACTAGGCGAGAACAATATAGTCACCTTACTATGGATTACAGGACACACTTGATTAAAAGGAAATGAAATAGTAGGTGAACTAGCAAAGAGGGGGATGAAATACCTTTCTGGGGGCCTGAACCCTTTTGCGGAATCAGCCCCAATGTAATATTGGAAGAAATAGGTAGAGCCGAGAAAAAGAGAATATATGACCATTGGAAAGATCTAGTGGGGCTTATATAATCAAAGACTCTTCTGAGTGACTACAACCTGTTGAGATCAAATGAATGCATAAATCAAAGTAAAACTGCGCTAAGAGTTTTAACAGGGATCCTAACGGGACATTAGGCCGTATTCATAAAAAGAAGCCTTACCTTCTGCTTTCAAAATATAAACCAATTCCTTCAAGGTATATGCATAAAAAAAAGTGAAGGAAAAGGTTTTGCTTCAAAGGCTTTGCTTTAAAGTAGAAGGTTTCACGTTATTCGCATTTATAAAAAGAAGCATTTGCTCGAAAACTAAAGGATTTGCTTCTAAAAAAGAAATCTAGGGTCACAAGAACTTTTCTCACTCTTCAGAAGTTGCCCAGCCAACACACAGCTTGTTAAGTAAACATTAGTGTATTTTTAGGAGTGTTTTCTTGTGTTAAACTTTGTCTGCAAGGGCTTGTATCCTTGATTGTGTTTGTTATGGCTAATATGGTGCATTTACGTACAAGAAAATACTATAAACCATAAACCAAGACGTATGCCACGTGAATCATATTTCAAAGCTCTATTTAGATTTGACGAGGAGAATGTGGTGTGGTTGGCGGACCACTTTCTTGGCGTGGATCACGAAACTCTTGGAGCAGCTCTATCACTTGTACTGCAAATGAAACTATTTCTTCGTTATTGTGCAAAGCCTGGATTCCAGAGCGGAATTTCTGAGGTGCTTGAGCGGATTGTACAACAGGCCGGTGAATGGATCCGGTTCCCAAACACAGAAAATCAAATCATGCAGGCCAAAGAGAAGTGGTTGACCAGATTAAATTTCCCAACAGCTATGACTGCACGCACATTCGTATTGAAAAGCAAGCCCAATTTGGAGACGAATATGTAAATCGGAAAGGTTTTAGCAGTATTAATGTGCAGGCTGGAACTTGAGATTTCTCGAGAATCTCCAGAAATGCTTGGATTTTTCCAGCAATAAACATTATCTCAGTAGTCACATCTTCGCTACTTTCCCCTTCACAATGTGTATCAGATATTTTCCATAGGTTGAATTCCAATACTTCACAAATAAGTCAGAAGGATCAAACACTTCAATTTACTTGCGAACACTTTTTATGTATGAAACAAATTAAATAAACTGCAGAGCACGTTAATTGCATATTGCAAGTTTCAACAGGTTTGTAATGGCTAACGACTAATCTCTGTACCTTTTACTTTATTTATCAGAAGCATTTCCTTGCAAGGAGAAGGTAGAGATTATGAATACGATTAGGAGCAAAACCTTTTACTTCTACCTTTTGCTTCCACCTTTTACTTGGGAGTAAATGCTTCATATACGGCCTATTGTCGCCTGAATGGGCTCCTGAAAAAGCTCAAAATAGTGGAGGAAGAAGAATGCAGGCTTTGTAGCATGGAAGAAGAAACCTGCATCCATATACTTTCCAACTGCACAGCACTTCAGAATCCTAGAGCACAGCACCTGGGAGATTACTGGATAGAAGAGGAACATTTACCTAAGTTGAAGCCTGCATACCAGACCAGCTACTAGTTTCTGAGACTCTCCTCAGAAACTAAGTAGAAGTAAGGGGACACAATAGGTGACAGTGAATGTCATCCCGAAATACATACATACAAGCTGATGCAAGAGGATGGAAATGTCATATATCGTGAAACTGGACATTTGAAAATTTCAAAAAATTCTAAAAGATACAGAAGGCAAAGTATTATTACTATTGTAATTATCAAATCAGTTTATTCTAACTAAACTAAATGAGTGGGTAGAGCATGGGTAGAGCTTTGATGTTTCTGTGACAACACTGATGACGTAAATTGATTTTGTAATAAAAATACGTTAACAAATATTGTGGATTGCAGATTTAGAACGGATGGTTTGTGATGTAATGATTTGAAAAAGTATGGAAATGTGTGTTTTTCTATTTATTAGTATATTAAGGGCTGCATGTGAAGCTTACCAGCTTGAGGGTTTGGAGGAAAGATGTAAGAGAACATCCGTCCCGTATATTTTACGCTATTTTTTACACCATCAGTTTTTTTTAATTCACCAACACTGTTATCATTGTAGTACGAAATAAAGTTTAATTTGCTAATCAAATTCTACATAATCACGATGTCCATATGCATATCGAAGAAATGCCAACTCTAATGTCAAGTGCTACTTCCGCTTCAAGTAGTTATATACAAACAGTGAAGCTTCGTTGATTTACAATAACATAGATCAAAGAGTACATCACCAACAAAGTAAAATGCCTTTTATTTAATTATGCTCCAAGCTCTTCTAATAACTTTAATATTTATTAATTTAAAGTTAAATGAATTTATTTATTTTGATATTTTGTTAAATGGTTTTACGCCATTTTTTTATTTTGAATACCCAATAAACATTATGGTTATAATTCAGTTTGGGAAATACCAGACGATGTTAAGCAAAAAAAAACAGCAGGGCAGCATAAAAAACGCATTAACAATTTTTCCCCAGCAATTAATAATTTCGGAAAAAAAATTAAAATAATTACAAAAAGAAATCCTTACATCTGTCTACCTGTAGCACGATCAAGAAACTTAACCCGGGAGTCTGTAGTAGATAGTCGGTCACAGGAGTAATGACACCGGGATTCGACAGGTTGTTTTGGGAAGCCGCGTGACCGAGTTTTCCAACGGGACAAATTTAACGCCTTTAAAGGCAAAAGACCGAAGAGCACTGGCCCAGACGACGGCCTACAGGCCGGGCATCAACGAACTCGCGCATGTACACTATATACAGATAACACTCAATCTCCGGGATGGGAAGCTGCGAACCATGGAGCCGACACTCTACCGGTACAGGTGCTACACTTCTTGCTACTCTTATTAACGTATAAAGTGAATACAAACGTTATTAGCT
>CAJUYI010003068.1:0-25758 GCA_910591695.1 Galerucella pusilla | reverse complement strand
ACAATATACGTGCAGCATATATTGAAAATAATTCTCAGTTACTTTTTCAATTAATTTTGCTGCAAAATTCTCATTAACCTCTGTATTGATTTCTGAGAAGGCCTTGGAATGACTTGAATATACAATTAATTTTGTAGAATTTAAACCTAGAAGAGCCATCCCTAATTGAACTTGCCCATAATAACTATGTCTCTCTTCAAGTTTAGCTCCAGAACCAGTTTCTTCAATGTAGTCGCACGATTCCAAAAACACTTCAGGACTATTATCTTTTCCTAAAATACATATAGTTAGTAATTAATAAAAATACATGTATTTACACATTTACCTATAGATGGGCACTTGATTTCAAGTAACTCTGATGGAATGCCATTTTCAAATATTACTCCATCAGGGGAAAATCCTAGCCATGGAAAAATTTTGGACACAACTAATCCAGGTGTTACTACATCACATTGACGTGCTTCTTTATATACTTCTAGGGCTTCTTTTTCATATTTCTTGCCATGTTGTACAAACTTATTTGTAAAAGATTTGGGAAAAAAGAATTTTTTGGATTTGTTTTCCCACCCTTCAATTTCGCTAAATGTATATATTGAATAGTATTTGGATCCTAAAATATATCATCTTAATAAAATAACTTAAAAAAAAATATTAGGGTACATACCTGTAATTCTCAATTGTCTTTCTCTTCCCCACATACTGGAACCCTGTTCATAATTTGTTGCAATATGAAGTGGGTCGCTTGTTGACAATGAATTTAATATATCCTGGCAACAGGTTGAATGTACTAACTGATATTTGTGTATTAAGCTTAGTTAAAAACACAGATTGAAGTGAATGGTCCAGTAAACTTTGTACTTGTATCAGAAAACTGCTAAAATAAAAAAAAAATATTGCACTTAGGGCCAAATTATTAATCGCCTGTGAAAGTTTCTGTTAAAGTTATCCTCCTGTTAGTATATATTTTTTTTTGAGTAGTTGGGTGGCTTTGGCAGAGACCAATTAGCCAGATTAATTTGACGAGTTATTTATCAAAGTTATCTTGTAAACAATTTTGTTAGTGTGTTAAAAAAAAATATGTATATATGTTGTTAGTATTTGTGCATCTATTTATTTATTTCATTTATTTCGACTTTTTTTTTCTTTTATTTTTTCATTTATGCTTTTTTTTTTCATTTATGCATGCATTTTTTTCCCATTAATTTATATATATATTTTTTTTTATTCTATTTTTCGTCGACGCACTTACAAGATGTTTAGTCGCAAAATTGCTTACAAATTTTTTGTGTTAGTAACAGGTTTTACAGTTTCATTTTGCACCTTTTCAGGTGATTAAAAAGAGAATATAGAACATTTTTGTTGTTAAATATGATTTGATTTACACATATAGGTAGTTTAACTTCAAGATTTATTAGTTCCTCGTAAAAGGTGTTTATATTTGCTTGTTGTTCGGAGCATTCTAGTATTACACGGGTTAAATCACCAAGTACACCACAAGTGCAAGCTGGATTTTCAGTTATACCTATTCTGTATTTATACCTATTCTGTATTTATATATTGGTGTCATAGCATGTCCTGATCTTATCCTATTTATAGTGACAATAAGTTCTCTATGTGGTATTCCATTGAACCATCTACTTCGTGGGATCTTGGATTGGTATCTTTTGTAGTTCAGTCCATGAATGCTGCTTTCATAAACTCTTTGCCACTCGAGTAGCAGTCTGTTCCTATATTCACACCTAAGGTCAGTATGTGGTACGGATTTTATTGTTATTGGTTCTCCTGTAGTAATGGCTGATTTTGCTAATCTGTCCGCAATTTCATTTCCTTTTATACCCGAGTGACCCTTTATCCAGGCCACTACGGTATTTTTGTTTTGTTGTATGATATTATGATGTTCTTTTAGTATTTCTAGTTCTACATGGGATAAATTTGAAGAGCAATGAATATTTTGTAACCTGTCTACGAGGCTTTTACTGTCTGTAAAAATTACTATTTTATTGGTTGATGAAACATACCTCAGGGCGAACAGCACAGCGTAATTTTCAAGTGTATAGATTGATGTTTCCTTTGGGAATCGCTTTAGGGACGTACGTGAAGTGCTAGCATCATAAAAAGCGCATCCGCATCCTTTGTTTGTCTTGGAACCATCTGTATATATATATATTTGTATTCTGGCCAGAAATGGTTGATTTGCTCTAAGAAGTTTCCGTTTGGATTTAAGTAACTTGTTTTAATTTTAGTAGAGAATAAAAGGTAATGTTACTCTGCATAATATGGTAGAGTGATGGAGGAGTATACAATATCTTGGTACTTGGTGATATGTATATAGCTGTCCACAGTTAGTGGAGTTTTTTGTGTTGCCAGTATGGGTGACGAGCGGTTAAATGTACAATTCGATCCCGCGACGTTGCCAGTTGTTGTAGGCACTTTTGGCGGGAATATTTAAAAATACTTCTTCCTTTTGAGATTATAGTTCATACCTCAAAAACAGATCGTGCGTATAAGGAAAAAAAAAACAAAATAATGCATATATAGTATATTATAGGTACTTGAATGAATGTTTATAATTATTATACATATATAGCGAGGGCCTTTTCTTGGTGAAGTTTTTAATATGGAACCTAAAAAAAAAGAAGTTGAGAATAATAATTTACTATATAAAACAAAAATATCTTTATACTAGGCTATATCAAATCAAATCAAATTTATTAATCCCAAGAAACACTACATTTATATATCTATAATATGTTTGATTTTTAAAAATTTACTGACTTAATTTCAAATAAATTCCTAAATCGTTGTTATTTTTAACAAAAACTAATAAAATAAGTAGTAACATTAGTTATTTTTAATATATGTACTTACACAAAAAAAAACTAACAGTAATCATGGTCACTCATAATATTTAAAGAATTGTTGATAGCATCTGACTCAGACTTTGACGGTTTCGTTAGACTATTGATGGTTCGTTTTTTTGGCTTCTTTTTGGTGGAAAAGAAAGACATCTGGTTTACAATTTTTTTATTGGATGGTTCCCCCAAAATTGTTTTAAGTTTTAAAATATTCTGAAAATTGTATGTAGGTGCGCTCTCTTTAGTCCTTTTTCTCTTAATTGTGTATAATTTTTACTGAATATTCTAATTTTATTTTTTTAAATAAAAAGATAAAAGATGAGCAGATCACAATTATATGTATTCTTGAAAATTAAAACCAATCAGGTTCAAATGAATCAATAAAAATAAGTCTATATACCTGTGTGATGGCTCCTGGAATAGGAATTGTTTTCCTTGTATAAGAATAATGCAACTAACTCGTACGAATGAATTTTATTGACTACTTTTACAAAAAACTCACTTATATTGATTAATTCTTTATAACAATATGTAAGAATTGCTTATTTTGCTTATTTGCTGTTTCTATGGGGACCGTAAGTGACTGAACTCTACTTCCTGTAACTCGTGGCCATAGAAACAGCATAATACATATCGATTAGGTCATTAACCATATTATTCTTAAAACTATTTTATTACATTATATAATTTTATATTTTATAGTTTACCACTACACCTGAAGTTACGTGTTCAGATGTAAATGTTCTTGAAGTTCTATCTTTGATAGATTGCAAGTTATTGGCATTTTTCATCGTATTGAGAATATGTGGCAGAACTGGTAGGGAGTCATTTTCAATGTATAACTCCACATTGTTCTTTATTTTATCAATTTCTTCATTTATTTTTTCTTTTACAATTGATGCATCCTTGCTACTACTTTTTTGGGACAAAATTGGTAAATATTCAGTAGCCTCACAATTAGTAGGGGTCTTAGTTTCTGAAGTCTCTTTAGATGACGGATGTTTTTGATTCTGCTCATTGTCAGTGTTTAATTTAAGGTAATGTATGTGCTTACATATACTTGCTCTTATGTAGTAATCTGGACAGGTACATTCATATTCATGTATGCAAACATAACAAAAGGAGCATTTTAGTTGACAGTTGAGTACTGTACATGAATTATTGCCCCTTTTTGTTACTACATAATCCACATCATTAGATTGCAGAAGCCAAACACTTGTTTCAATCAAAATTACTTTGAAATCACTTGTTAAAGCAGTTCTATGGCGTTTGTGTATATCTTGGATATGAGAATTGTTAACTCCTTTTGTGATTTTAATAATCCTTGTAACTATTTTATCTCTTATGTACTTTAAAACAGCTGTGATTCCTTTATCCAAGCGCTTCACTACTTTTCCCTCGAGATAAAAATATTTTATGGTCTTATGCATACTTTCTAGCACCTAAAATCAGATAAACACAAATTAATTTCAGCACTTTAAATGCAACAAAATCAACTACTATTTCCTATCTAATACCTAAATCAGTTTTTACAGTAAAAATTATAAAATTAAGTGCCCCAAGAAAAACCTCAACTATTTTTTCTCATGTTTGCATGCATTAACAAATCTATTATTTATTCATGCCATATATTACGTTTACATTCTCGCTAAAAGCCGTAGTTATTAAACCGTTTTAATGAATCTGACATGATGCGTTTACATTCTATCAAGAACCTATGCTGTATATGTTCTTGCTCTGGTCCTTAAAAGCGTTTACGTAAGCGGTTTTGATAAATATGGTTCTAATAACAAGGGTTTTTAGAGAGAATGTAAATGTGCTAATAAACATGAACCATCACCATGTTTGTATTAATGCCTAAATTTTTCCTGAAGCAATATGCCCACATATTACAGTTATTGGTGTAATTCTGAACAATGTAATTTCCAAAAATGTGTGTGTCCGGGTCTTCTAACAAAGTTTTTACAAAAGTGGTAATGTTTCTTTGAAATTCAGCAACATCTAATGTATTTTGCAAAACTTTTAAGGTTTGATAGACTTCCTTTCTCTTATCAGGTTTGGTTATTTTATTTAAATTACTTCTCCAAGCTCGGTCTATATGCCATGAACAATATAGTCTATTTACAATTTCAGTAGGTACCCATAATATTAAGCCACGCTTTATAATACACAAAAGTAATGTCCGACATAAATACATTGGGATGTAATATTCCACACCTTCTTTGAATACAATTAAAAAATATTTCATATATAATAGCATCTTTACGATTTGGAAACATGCAACACACTGGAAATCCTTCACAAACTCATCAATCACCATAATCGTTGTCAACTCAAAATCATAGGTATTTAACCCATGAGTACCATCAATAGCTAAAATATTACCAGCAAATTTATGTAATATACTTTCTTAAACTCTATTCATATAAATTAAACAGAAATCAGTTGGCAATAATTTAGGATATTCTTGACCTTGCTTCTTATACAATAATATTTCATCACCACCACCTTCTTCACACTGCTTAATTAAAAGATCTATCTATATATCTATTTATAATTTATTACTGTATTTTCCAGTGTTTGTAGTAGCATACACAATATATAATATTTTGTACATACTGTGTATCAAAAAATACTGAGATGTGATTTTTGAAAAGTTTACACAGTTTAAAACATTTTGCAAAAGCTGATATTTCTAAAAGAGACATGTTGTGTCGCTTGGTCTACCATTGCATAAGTACGTCCAATTATAGCAAAAACAAAAATTCATATTTCATTCTCTATTATAATAAAACAAAACTACAAAGCAACACAAACATAAAGGCAATATAATGATTGCTTGGGAACTTATATAGGAACATGTTTAACTAGTATAGAAAACAACATTTAATTGTGCAAATTAGTAGTCTGATGAAATTTGGCATGTTCAACAAAATTAACGAAATACAGTACAAATATCCCCAGCAACAAACTATTCAAAATCAAATGATTTTTTCAACTGAAATCTTTTAATTTCAATACCAAGTTCAAGTGAACGTTTTCTTAACAAGAATTCCTCTTCATCTCTACGTTCCTTCAAAGCTGTTAAGCGCAATTCATTGTTTAAGTACTGTTCCTTTAAAGCAGCTACCTCAGCATATTGTTTTGACAACTCATTAGTATGTAAAGGCTGGATCACTTTTGGTCTTCTTCTGCTACTCCCGCTATTCAGTTTTTCATTGGGAGCTTTTCGGAGATCTGCTCCTTTGTAATTTGTCCAATCTCTCTGATAACATAATTTAACAGTTATGCACCATACTAGGTAGTACCTTTGAATACATACTCACTTTACTACTGCTGCTCGCTTCTGCCAAACCCGAAACAATTGCCTTGGAAGGTGGTGATGTTACCACCGTATGCTGTGTTTCATTCGTTGAGTGATCATTATATGGGTATGAGCAACTGGTTCTGGGGGTGTTTCCTGGAATTAAGCATGAATAAAGGTTATATTAAATAAATTTCAGTGAATGAGTATAGCTATTACCACTATGAAAGTCCTGCTCAACACTGTAAGGGTCAGGTTCCCGATTATCTATGACTTCAAGAAATATGCACTCTGATGACAGTTCTTGAGTTGCATCACCTCCAAACTCATCGTACAGGCCCTCAACGGTTTTTTTTATTTGTTATGTCCATCAAAATATCCAAGCATGGATCAGTCTTGGGTATAAATGTTCCACCCCCAGTGGCTCTTTGCTCCTGTATGTTTTCAGCAGCAACTTTTCTCAAATGAGCCTTTTTATTCGTATATAACTTTTTTAAGGTCTCTTTGTTTCTGGGTATAGCTGCGGGCGCATTAGCATTGAATTCTCTTGTTATTTTATCCCACGCAGCATCTTTTTCTGCCCACGTTATCCCATCTGTTTTCTTACACTCGACGATTTTTTTATATTTTGCTACACAATGCATCAAATATAAACTTTCGTCGTTATTGAAATTAGGGCCGCGGCGGGCACGCACTGCCTTTGTAGTTTTATCCATTTCAATCACTGGGTGTCGCAAACCAAAGATTATATATTATACACACTTCAATATTGATTATATTTTGTATTGTCATTTTCATGATTAATTAGTGTCACATCTGTCACATTTCAATTTTTACCAGAACCAAAATCCCTGTCCGCCTGTCCACATCCTGTGTTTAGTCGACTTAGCTAAATAAGACGCGGTGCAGTTGAATTACACTAAGTTTTACTTAAGGAATAAAGTTTCACTTACGAAAGTTGTAACCTCTCTCGAAGTTACAAGGCTCCGGTAGCTCTTCGTCTGGTAAGCAGTGGTCGTAGGGTCTTATTAATCACAAGAATCACAGGACTAGGGCGCCACTTGTTTTTTGTTGTGCTCTCAAAAACAAGAAATCATTTTATTATTTTTTTGTTTACGTTAACTTGAACTCCTGTCAACTTAGAATGTATGTGAGAATAATACTTTAGTTTAAAATAAAAAACTGAACCTCATTTATGGTTTTTTAATCAACAATGGCAGGGTACTCAGCTAACGCTGAGACACAATTAAAAAAATTATATTTAGTAGATACACGGAATGTAACTAAGAGCCCCTAAATACAGCTGTATTTAGTTCACAGTTGGTGAACAGTTTACTATGATTAAGAAAATATATAGATACTGTATCTACCCTCTATACTTAACAAAAAAATGTAACAGGTTATCAAAGACCTAAAGTACAAACTTGCTCTTCGTTGAGAGACTTAATTTTAAATAACAGAATTTTATCATTGAGGTAATTAGAAAGTAACATACATCACTGTATTACAAAAAATAGTATTAAGAACATTAAAATAATAGTAAGTACGCCAGTGTGCTTCTCCGGTGGCTATTTATAAAATTGGACAGAACTCACCAACGCGTGACGATAGCTTTAGACCTTCCGTCCTTTATCAGGAGACATCCAAAATATGGAGTTAACATGTTTCCAAAAAAAGTCATTCACGCTGAAATCCTGACTCCAAGGTGGTGGAATACTCAAAATTTCCTTGCCTCGGGAATTTCCTCCCGCGACGGTCTCAGGCAGGTAACTAGGGTGTCGGGATCTTGGAAATCCCACTGTCTCTGACCACTTCAGAACATGTGGGTGCCTCAAAGATGGCTGCCCCAATATCACCAAAACGACGACTAAAATTAAGAGGTCGGCAAATCTGGAAATAATTTACCACTCAACGACTCTTCTATTTCAAGAAAAATATTCAGTCCCTTACCTCCTTGTTAAAGGAAAACCACTATTCAAAGTCCTCACTGACTGATAGCAGGTGCTCAGCAATGCCAGCAAACGAAAACCCAAAATCATCATCCTGTCGATTTTTACAGCAATGGATGAATTAGCACGAAACTAGACGAACTGCAAGTTTTTTGTAGACCTCAATGGCCAATCAAGTTCTGATAATCCCTACAATGCCTTCGTATTCTCGTCTGACCAACTGAATATCTCCAGTCCAACTAACGAGATACGAACCTAACCGAGCTGGCTTAGTGAACTTAAGATTCATATAGTACTCAACCTGTTTGGTGAAGTATGAAATGTCAACGTTAACCAAAAATAGTACATATGACATATGTCATTGTGGATGACATCGAAAAATCAAAACAAAATCCAATAAGACGTTTGCAATTAAATTATCACCAACCAAATATTAAAATCAACGATCAAGTTTATTTATCTCATGCCTGAAGCCATCCTAAAACATCGTTTATTCAGCGTGTGCACTGTCCTGTCCAAAAGGTTACCCCAATCAAATGTAAACATTGGATTAGACAAAATATCCAATTGATTTTATTAATATCCTATACTGGTAAGTAAACACTACATTAATTTTTATTCATATATCAATCAAAGTTTTAATTTTTTAGGAACTTGTGTAGATGTTAATTTTACTACTGCTACTGTTTCAAGTGAAATCATGTGTGATAAATTAATAACAATACTTTGTGTACATAATCCAGTGATTGTTTAGCTGAATACTTAATTAAAATAAAATATGTTTCAAAGTAGACAAACATTCACATTTCTCGATGCTTAAAGTTAGTCTGAATGTTACAAAGTATTACTTAGAAGAAGAAACGGTGCAGTTGGCTCATAGCGTTAAACGTACCGGTCAAAGCGCTGCAAGTATGCGTAGTAACTACATGTGGCCAGATATGAAGGAAATTATATATATTTTTCGAATTGTGTGTTATTATTCTATTATTTCCAATATATTATGTTGCGTCTAGCTTTCTCTCGTTACTTATTTGATTTATAAGCACTTGTGAATATTATTTTGAGAAAGGGGAAAAACCCAGGTCCAAAACGGGTTTCGAACCTAGGACCTCTTGGTTGTTAGCTCAGTATGCTACACACTTCTTTTTCTTTTAGTAATTTCGACAACAATTTTAGATAGAGAAAATAAAGTGCAGACGAATATACACAGTATTTTACAAAATTTTCAACAATTGAAATGGGTTAAGGGCGGTTCATGAAATACGTTCGCACACAAGTTGGGTGAAGGGGTCTTGCGTGAGTGTGACAAGATGTGACATGGGGGGACCGGGGGCGCATTGGCATTGTTTACTATGCTGCAACGCATACATGGTGTTGCAACGTGGTAAAGAATGACTGAAACAACGCTCTCTCTACCCAGACATATCTTACCACGACTCAGCACAGGTAAGTGTTCAAACGTAGTAACAATTGTATTATTGATACGCTGTTATTCTCGAGACATTGTTTACCGAGTTGCAGTCCCAACCCCGTTGAAATTTGCTTACTTTCGCGATTTTAATACAGGGTGTCTCATTATATTCTGACTGTTTTAAACGGAACGGTCTCAGATAATAAGATGCGGTTTTCACAGTTAGGTTTAAAATTACCGTAAGTTTGTTCTGACACATTTATATATATGGCCTATTTCCGATTCACCCGCTAGAAAAGTGGCGTATTTTCAGAATACAGTAGCTGTAATTTCTTAAATGGGACACCATGTATATTAAACAATTTTTCAAAAGACGCATATTTTTACTTTATTACGGTACATTAAACTTTAAAATCGGTGCACAGAAATAGAAGCTGGATAACGTCAACTGGAATACTGATTCAAATATCTTATTAATGAATAATAATCAATGAGGCTTTAATATGTCACATCACAAAAATATTGCGATCATTGACAGAACGTCACATTGTGTTTTATATTCAATAGAATTAATTGAAGTGTTTAGTCTCTCAAAATGCATCAGCACATGGAAAATCTCGAACAATATTTTTTTCTCCGATTGGCAGCAAATATTAACTTTGCTGACTGATATCAATCAGCAAAGTATTATTTTCCTGCCTAGGCAGCAAAGTGATTACTTTGCTGCCTGTTATTATACATTTCCATAGCAACCAACCAAAATAAAGAGATTGTGGGAATTGTAATAGTTTGCAAATACAATACAAATACATTACAATCGGAGAAAAAATTATATGTTCAACTCGGCAGTCAATCTACTACTTTGCTGCCTAGTTAAACAAATAACTATTATATGCCCAAACTATATCCTATGTTCTACTTACATCCACTGTATTCTGAAAATACGCCAATTTTCTAACGGGTAAACCGGAAATAGGCCATTTATATAAATGTGTCAGAACAAAACTTATGGTAATTTTAAACCTAACTGTGAAAACCGCATCTTATTATCTAGAACCGCTTGGAAAATAAAAGCTCTTAAAAACAGTCGGAATATGATTTGACACCCTGTATAATATAAAAAATAAATAGTTTTGCCAAAAATAGTTTATTGAACCACACTAAAATACAAAACTAGATCAAATACAAAATCCACTAAAGTTTAATACTAGTGTGCATTTCCATGTGATTTTGCATTTGGTCTATTAAGATCAATATTTTTCCTTAAAGATCTTTGCCTTTTTGGATTATTGCACGTTTCTTTTTTGGATGGCCTACCAACTTGAATACGTTTTGCGCCGCATGTTAAACCACGCCTAATTTTCCTTCGGCTCGCTGATGTTGGCTGAACAGAAATATTCCTTTTCAGTGAGATATTTTTTGATGTATGCATAAAACTAAATAAATCAGTGGGTGTCATGATTTTGTTCAAAGTTTTATTAATTTTTTTTATGGCCCATATCAACCGTTTTATTTTGGGATGCTATTTTACTAATGCGTTCAAAATTTTGTGAAAGATCTGTTATTTCTGCGGAATGTTCTTCACCTAAATTTGTTTTTTCAGCATTCTTGTCAGTATTTATGCTTTCCATAAAAAAATTATTCTCTTTAATAAAAAAATTACTTTGTTGCTCTGTACTAGTTGGCAAGTCATTTTCTATACCCACATCAGTTGACATGTCGTCATAAAATTCTGGGGATATGTTTTCTCCTAGAGCTAATTTTGCTAATACTTTTCTGTCATCGGTGTTTATTTGCATACAGGTCCTAAACGTTATTCCAAACTTATTTTGTATGGCGCAAAGGTGTTTACAATACCTTCCACCCTGTCCAAAAATACAGTCGCAAAAAGCAATATCTACATATGCAGTATAAAACATATGATCAGCGGTCTCCGAAGAAACTAAAAAAGTATTTTCGTCGATTCTTTGAACAGAGACATTAGCAGAATGCGACATTTTTCTAAACATTATTTCATTCTCCGAGTTCCGGAAGTTGGCAAATGACAGCAAGTGTCTTCTTTGATAGGACTCAAAAACATTGGCGACGAAGTCCACCAAGGCACAAGCATTGAACGCTTTACATCTTTGTAGAACAATGTCTTTAAAAATGCGAATAGAAGCTTCTACATAATTGTTCGTATTATTTCCTCGTGTTAATAAAGTACTTCTATAAGCCAACGACCACTCTTCCCTTTGATCCCAATAATTACGAATATGAGTTTGAATATTATTATATTTTTTAAAAATGTCATCAATGAGAATATGGTCATAATTCTCTCGAATCTCTTCAATGGTACTTGAACACATAATTCTTCTAAATAATAACATAATATGTCTCCTATCATCTTTTAAAATACCATGATGACTATCCCATAACCATCGCCACATAGCCTGGCAAACATGAAAGATGCATAATAGTCTACGGGATTCAGGAAAAACATTTTTTAATGCATTTCGTTCGGCAGTGGAGTCGTCAGTTAGGTTAGGTATAGTTAGGTTAGGTGGAGGTATAATGAGAACTTTTCAATTTATACAGTGCCTTAACAAAAAATTTATACAAACCTCCATTTAGAGTACAGATGCTTTACTTGTCGCTCAGTTGGATTGATCTGTGCATTTGCAAGGATAACTGGGATTCCACTTCCATCATTTTCATTTTCTAATTTTATTTCATGATATCCTCTAGCTGCAGAGGGTGTCATACCGTCATCAAAACATTTGAAAAATATTTCTTGGGTTTCAGGTGACATTCGCAAATAACTGTATGTCTCAACTACATTAATTTTATGCGAATGATTATAATTTATCTGAAATAAAGTATTATTATTGGAGAAGACAGTCGGCAGCATCGCTGCATCAAAAACAATATAATCTAAGATCGTATTAGGCAGAGATATTATTATTTTAGTGTATGATAAAAAAACAGCACACAACATTCCACCCGAAAAAACATAATGGGTTTATACATTGTAAGTTGAATGAAAGCTTTTAATAATTACTATTATACATTTTAGAATAACCTGGAGAAAGTACTTACTTGTATATATACATCCTGTTCTTCTCTTAATAAAGGGTCATTCCTAATGGTATAGCGGTTAATTTTTTTAAATATAATAGTGATTCTTGCGTCGCAATTTTTATTCCGTTGCCTGGTATCATCGCGTTTCCTTTTCCTCACTTTGTCGAGCTATTATGCTGACATTTAAAAACTTTTGAAATGATACTTTTGTATGCTTGGATACGTATATCGTACAATCCAATTTGTAGAAGTTTTCTGGCTTAATCTCTGTATCCATTTAGTACACCATTCATTAAAAAACTGCGCATCCTTCTCATCAGAGCAGCCACTCTTTGCTCTAACAAGAGCAGTAAAAAAGCTTTCATTTTTAAAAGTATAGTTGCTGACAACACCTTCTCCACTTAATTTCTTCAGTGATAACAAAATATTGTTTTCCACTGACATTTTTTTTCTAACCTTCGTAACGTCTGCGCCTGTCTAGCGGTCTTGCGTAACTGAGAACACCTCAAAAAGTCGGTGTGAGGCCATGTAGGCGGCGGCGTGCGCTTAATGTTGAGTTAGAATGCGGTAAACAATGTCTGGAGAATGGTAGCGTATCCGTAATACAATAGTTACTACATCTGAACACCTGCCTGTGCTGAGTCGCGGTAAGATATGTCTGGGTAGAGAGAGCATTTTTTCAGTCATTCTTTACCGCGTTGCAATACCATGTATGTGCTGCAGCCTAGTAAACAATGCCAATACGCGGACCGGGGGTCGAAAGGCAACGTGACATTCGCGACTTCAAAAAATTTTACTAAAGTATTTTTTTTTAATTTTGGTCATGATAGAAGTCACTCATTTGGTATTAGTAAATTATACAGATTTTTAAACTTATAAATGTTTATACATAAAATTTTTTTAGGAGGGGTGTATTTGGATTTTGTGACGTAATATTGATAGGAGGGTAACAGAAAGTGTGACACAGCGTGACAACCGGGGGGATGGGGTCTAAAAATCCCAATTTCAGCGTGACGTGTTTAATGAACTGCCCCTTAGCGATTTTTCGATAAACTCAGATTCACGTTAAATTTTAAAAAATGAAGAATTAAAATTTAATACCAACCCACATATTCTTCTATTAAAAAAGAAATCATTTTTAATATTACAATATATAATAATAATAATAATGTCTTTACTATTTCTCAAAACAAAACAAAATTAATAATAATGCAATATATATATAGACAAATAATAGAGAAATAAAGGGCGAAGTTCATTTCTTGCAAGTACATAGAGTACCTGCAAGCAATGCTCTTATAATATACAATATAAAATATTACTGTAGGTACAATATAAAATAGCATAATAAAAGCATAACGTTAATTAATAATAATGATAATAATAATATTAGGAATAACAATAACAGTTCTAACGATGTAGCGTGATGCTATTGTTTTTTGTTACATTGACAATCTTTTATATTATGATGATACCGTTTTAAGCAACAATGAAGATCGATGAATTATCAGTTGTTCTCAACATTATTTATAATTTTAATTGATTCGGTACACAGCTGTATTGACATTTTCTTGAACACTCCATGCCATTTTATGCGTTATGAAATGGTTTTCGTATACAACGAGCAATATTGCTTCTGATAATGTACGAGGATCAAGTTTTATCAAACTGCAGCTCCTAAACTATAAATGCTACGGAAAAAGTTTCCAATAAAATGTATAGGAAATTTCATGCTTTACAACTCAGCTATCCCCATTTTTGATTTATCATTGACCATTAACTAAATATTCAGTAAAAACCATATTGAAAAAAGTTTGGAACGCTATAATTGAAAACCTATGCGTTCTACAAAAAAAAAATTGGATAAAAAAGATGGCAAATAATATTATCTACAATAATGATCTCCACAGTTTTTGTTGTACGATGTGCGGTTCGCGAGATATTTAATAAAACGTGTTTTTCAAGATGGCGGCTGAAGCGACCCCCCCCCCCATGACGCCAACTTGGATTCACATTTAGGGGACAACCCTGAACATATTTAAAGAAAAAAATACCTGTTCCTGTACATTTTTCACAAAAAATACTCGGCTCTTGGCCTAAAACTTTTAGAAAGAAGGAGATGTCGTAATGGCAGATCGTGGTTTTTTGATCCAAAATATATGTGATCAAATGAAAATAAAATTATATACACCACCACTATTAGTGAAAAGGAAAAGATTAACAGGGGAAGAGAAGCTGGATACATGCAATATAATAATTTACTTGGAAAAATTAAATGAAATATAAAGTATTTATTAACAAAATTTGAATAAAATAATACAAGAGGAATTCATTATATCAGTTAAAAATCACTGTTACTTCATTTTGAGCAAAACTGGAGGTAAATCTCCAATTGCTCTTATTGCAAATATTTCAGGAACATAAATATTTAAATAAAAATCTGCAGTATTTTCTATTATTGCAGTAACACTATGCGTATAATGATTTTTATTTATTGAAATAGCCAACATATCTGCTGGACTCCAAACTATCAGCATGCACAAATCCTTTTCAATAATTATGAGTGACTTATTAATAATTTGGTATAGATAAGGTGAGTTTCCTTAATAAAATTTTTTTTACCCTTTTTTGTTTAAAAAAAATCAATCAGTTGTGATTTTGACAAATTTGTGTCAAAGTCAAAAATACTTTCACAATTTTCCAATATTTTGGGGAATTTTATTTCTATCAAGTATTCTACAGAATCCCCAGACATCACAACTCCATCTGGACTTGAGGCAAAATAAGGATATTTCTGATTGAACATGAGTTCAGTTTCAGTCACTACTTCATTTTTTTCAAGAAGTGACTGAAAACTTTCTCCTAGCTACTTCTTCATTTTTTTTCCATATGCCATGGCTACTGTTGTCACTGGTTTGGTAACCATCCACAGGTTTCAATTTCAATAAAAAGTTTTTCTTAGCAGAGTCTGATTTCAACTGAGTTGTAACAATCTTTGCATTTGAAGATGTGATAAAAAATGATCTACATTCCAACCAACCTTGTGATCCTTGTGGATAGGTTTCAGGAATCTCAAATAAAGTTTTTCCTGCACTTTGCTTTTTCATAAAAAAACCCATGTTTGCGATGAATTGATTTGTTTGGACCTGCAGTATATCAAGTTCATTTTGTATATACTCAAAATCTCTATAAGTTAATTGATAGATTGATTGAAACATATAATTCACATTCTCCACTTTTTGTAAATTAGTAACAAAACAATTGATATCAAACTCTTCCGTATATCCAATTGGCCATGGATCAAAGTTATCCCTGTTCTTTGGTTTAAACCTCTTTAATGGGTATTCAACTGCTTCAATGGCAGATGGGTTACGTTTTTTTGATCCTATACCCCACTGGCGTGGGATACTAGTTGCCGATATCCTTGAATACCCATATTTTTGGGTATACTCCCAAATAAAAATTAACCAACACTCCAACATCAGCACCAACTGTATAAGTGTAAATGTGGCCCTTACTGAAAAATTGAGGAATGTTACAACTTGGAAACTTTCCCCAACTGACATTATCAAAAATACAATGATCAGAGCTGGTGCTAGGTCCTTGGTGGATGTTGCGTTTAGCATCATATCATTTCCCTTCATCTATACCAATGAATATTTTACTTTCACTACCTGCCTCAATGCAATTTTTTATTCTGAAAATAAAGAGTGTGTAAGTACTGAGTTATAGAATAAACATGGTTTATAAATAATTAATAAGATGCAAAAAATGTCAATCAACTACTGGGTTTAGTATGAACATTACTTATATGTTTCTTGAGCTTTGTAGTTTGTGAGTTTTAAAACAGAAAAATTATTGTAAGGTCCTTAAAATATAATGCTCCACCTCATAATAAGTTCTGCTTTGGATCCAGTTTTTTTCAATCCTCTGCATTCTAACCAGCGTTGTAATTTGAGAACAGAGTAATTTTCCAAAGGAAGTTGATCCGATACGACTCCGATACGGCTCCAGGAACATCCTCTGGACGCAAAGTCGTCATGTTGAAATGCTACGAAACAAGAAAAATATATTTCAATAAAAAAAAGGTAGAACGTGTCGCGGGACACACGGTAGGAACTTCAGTTCCTTTTAAGCAAAAATTTTTTAAATTAATAAATAAATAAACATATTAATGTAAGAATTTATTTTACTCTGGATGAAACTTCATTTAACAAAAATATACAGTAGTATTAATTATAAATGAAAATAAAAATCTTATCATTAAATTGATTGGCACAATAGTTATTCAAGTGCGTGAATTTATACTTTTGCGCACGAGTTGTGAAAATGCCAAAATATTATATGAAATAATCCGTACAAATTAACAACAAATACTTAAAACATAATAAAATGGGTATTTAAGGTGACCTCAGATTTCATAAAATTATGTAATACATCTGACGTTATAGATAAACATTTTGCATATTCCTCGGTGGTCGAGTAGTAAGCAAACCAGACTCTCACGCGGTAGACCCGGGTTCGATTCTCCGTGAAGAAGTTTTTTTTAATTGTTAATTTTATTTTTAAATAATTATTCCGCTTGATATTAATAACGACAACAGGTAGACGTTTGAAATATTTAGCAGAATATTCATTATTATAGATAATGGTACGGTACCCTTCATGAGGGAGTCCGACTGGCAACATCTACTTATAACAGCATCGTATATTCAAAAAGGGAAACCGTAGCACTATACAAATTGGACATTCAAGAACTGTACGTTTACCACAAAAAAATTAGTGGAAACATAAAATTGAATTGCAAAATTTTTAATTTGAAGTTATATTACAGCTTATAGAAATTTTTATTTTCTAGATTTTTTCTCAAGTGGGTCGTAAAAAAATATGCTATTCGACTGGTGTGAATTGTCCATATCGCACTTGAACGATTGAGCACTCCGCCTACGGCGTCGTGCTCTAACTTCGTCCTCGTGCGATATGACCATCATCTCCACACTAGTTGCACAAACTACTATTTCTATCAAAATATGCCCTTTTACATTTAAAAACAAGCTGCCAAATGTAAAATCAATTTATCCATCAATTTTAAAGTTATCGAATTAAAACATTCAAGTTTTCAAAATTTCAACACCCTATATTTCGAAAAGTAAATGTGCTAGACCCCTTAATCCTCATATCATTTTGTCCAGTTTTACGAGAGGAATTTACATGTAAACGTTGTAATTACCTCTAACGTTTGAGATGCTTACACCATTTTTTGATCGTATTGAAATAAATTCCGAATAAAATTATTTAAACTTCTTCGAAATGAACGAAATGTCAAAAGTTACTTTTATACTTCTCGATCAGTTTAATAGTTAATCACGTGACTAGTTATGAAAAGAGCGATAAGCGTAATCTTTGCCAAAACGAGCGCTAGCGAGTTCTGCAAATTACGCGAGTTGAACAATGTCGCTCTCTTCATAACGTGCTTACGTACAACGTTTTATCTAATTCCGCGCTTTCATAATATTCAATAAAATCTTCAATTACAATCATAATATCAAAGTGGATTCAAATGGTGTTGGAAGTATTGTTACTATGAAGTATTCACCTCGAAAAATAACTGTGTCCTGAATGATGTTGTTTTCAATGTTTATAAATCTCAAAATACTATTGAATTCAAATAATGGGGTAATTGTCAGTTTAAATGATGAAATAATTGTCTTGAGGCTTTGACAGTACCTAATTCATAAATTATTCTTTGAAACTCATGTTGGAACATAAACAGTTACGTAAAGTTTTTACATAACTACTTTTCATAACTGATATATGAAGGTTATGAAAAATGTGACATTACCTAACGTCAAGGAGTGACTCAAAGTGTCACATT
Organism: Galerucella pusilla; assembly: GCA_910591695.1. NCBI lineage: Eukaryota > Metazoa > Arthropoda > Insecta > Coleoptera > Chrysomelidae > Galerucella > Galerucella pusilla. The sequence goes on along the minus strand of CAJUYI010003068.1, from coordinate 7,304 downwards.
TGATAGCGGAATTAGATAAAATATATTTTGCATTTTGGTGAAATTGTTTTTATGCTATTTTTTACTTTTCGACGTCTGAACGGTAAGTGAATCACTTACTGACGTGTTGAACTTTGAAACCAGTAAACACAACCTACCGTCCTGACAACCGATGCTGTAAATAAACAAAAAAGATCAATCGCGCAAAAAAAATTATGGAAATAATAGTAAAAATTCATCCGAACAAATTCAAGTGGATCACCAGCACTGCAAATACCAGCTTTGCATAACATTTTAATGTAGCATCGGTGGTTCAGTGGTAGAATGCTTGCCTTCCACGCGGGCGGCCCGGGTTCGAATCCCGGCCGAGGCATATGAATCACTGCTTCGTAAACGAGAGAGATACTCAGGAGAGAGCACACGCACGTAAGTAAGGCATATAATGAAGCAACGTAACATAAAGTAACGGTCAGATCTTCGTCGCGACCCCCGGTCGCTCAAACCTAACCTGACGTAAAGAACTAAAGTTCCAAAATACATAGAATGTGTTTACAATCCTCACCTCACAGCAGAAAAAGTGGTGATCCTAATTATATAGTCTATAAACACAAAAAATAACACAGATAAAACTAAGGAAACTAACTTCAAAAATCTGGCACAATGATACAAGCTCAAAGCACAAACGAAAAATCAAAGATGGATGGCGCACTGCATTGGTTACGTCGTTCTGGTCACTGGTGACATTATTGACATGAAGTCAGGTGCTGCAACACAACTTTCAGCCAATCAGACATGACTTTTACAAATATCGATATGTATCGAGGCTTCGTTTACCAATATTTATCAATAATGCGAACCTTTACATGACAAAACCGTCCAGAAATAATCTTTCCCCAGTGGTAGAAAAATGTGAAATTTTTTGGGTTGGCAACTTAGACCGAAGTCCCCTATTTTCGGTTCAATCTACGTTTTTGAAACAATTTGCTGAATGATACTAGCGCTCAAAAAATTGAACTAAATTGCGTAGTCTAAAATAGTCTTTTAGTGAAAACCTGCCTGGATAAAGGTGTTCGATCATGTTCTTGGCAGTAGCTTCTGTAATGATTTAGAAGATCCTGCATTCATACAAAAATTGGTTCTAAGTACAACTTGGGAGTATCTTTTCTTGAGTAATGGGAAGGTGATTTTGGTAGTTTGTATTTGAATTTAGGGGAAAGAAGGGTAAGACCGGGTAGCTAACACTTTTCGGCATGTTGAAGCCAAATTACTTCAACTAGAGCTTGCTTGATAGAACGACCTGACATATTGTTTATCGTATCACAATATAATGTTTCAGAAAAGTCGTAGATTCATTACTTTTTCCAGAAAAATATGTTTTTCTCAAAATGTCAAATCACCCGATCTTACCCCACTAGTGGGGTAAGATCGGGTGCACATATTAACTTTATGGAAAACTATGAAAACTACATTTTAATTCAGAAAACTTTAATTTTAACAAAAAATATTAATCTTACGAACAAAAATCACATTGAAAGAAGGTATCTTCTTCGCCCGCTCCACTGCAGCCTTCGTGAGCCCAGTCAAAACACTTTCCACATTGGATACATCCTTCTTGTTTTGAGTTAGAAAAAGATTCGTTGCAGTATAAACAATGATCGTCGGACTTGTTATCCTCCCCATCGGAAGAATCATCAGACGAGATCGAGGTAGAGGTTACAAGAATTTTTGAGGAGACTTTTTTCTTTTTCTGAGCCTTGGTACGCTTGTGTTTTTGATTGTTTGGTTTCGATGTTGTCTGCTTATTTGGTTTATTTGAGTCATCAATAACCAATTTTCTTTTCTGTGACGTTATTTTTCTTTCATTTTCTTTTTTCTTTTCCTCTAACTGAGATTCGAGTTCTGTTTTGTATGGTGAAGAAGTTAATATTGCACATGTCCCTTTTCGTTTATCTCTTCTTTCTGTTTTCTTTCTTTCAGCAAAAGGTGGTGGCATCAGATGTTTGGGTGATATATCAAAAGCTGTTGATGCAGCTGGCTTTGCATCCGTAAAAATTTGTGGTTCTAAACTTTTAGAACAGCAGGGTTCATTTGGAAATGGTTCGTCAATATTGGTTTGTATTTGTTCGTTAATCTCAACTACCGTTTCACACGTTGTTTGTGCAGGTTTTTCTTCTGTTGCTGGGTCCACTTGTAGAACAACATCTGCTTCTGCCTGTGGGGGTAGGTCTCCTTCTTGAACTGCATTTGTCTCTACCGAAACAGGTCTATCTGTGGTTGTTGAGGGAGCAAACAGGTGATCAGGAAAAATATTTCGGTTTAAAGGATATATTCCTGTTTGCTTGAATCCATTTACTGCCGTCTGCATTCCTGCTGCCTTAAGGAAAGCTGCACCATACAGTTTAGCTACTTGTTGAATTGTAACAGCTCTACCAGGATGTGTTGCAAGCCACTGGCGCACCTCCTGTTGATAATAGGTGCTCAATGGAGCCATGAAGGTCACGTCTAGCGGCTGGAGTCGATGAGAACAATGTGGTGGCAAGCACAACAACACAACAATGTTTTCTCTGGCCATATTAATAAGTTCGAGACTCTTTGTGTGGGTAGTATGACCGTCCAAAATCAGAAGGACTGGTTTTTCAGACGTTGGTTTAGAAAACTCAATAAATCTTCGAAACCAATACACGAAAATGTCTGTTTTATCCAAATTCATTAAAAACAACAAATCCAAATCTTCAAAACTAAATAAATCAGGAGTTTATAAATTAAAATGTGGTAATGACGACTGTGATAAAATTTATATAGGTAGAACTTTTAGGAATTTTAAAACCAGAATTTCAGAACACAAACGTAGTTATGACAATCAAAAATTAGATTCCAACTATTCAAATGATTTATTAACAAACCAACACTCTTTCGATTCAAATTTTGAAATTTTGCATATAGAAACTAAATCCTTCAAATTAAATATTTTAGAAGCCCAAGAAATAAATAAAAACAAATATTCAAATAATTTAACCCTGCAGTGGTGGCGCCAAGTCTGTCAGACCCGAGCGGATTTATTTCATACATAAAAGTGGGGGAGCCGGGCCCAGCAGCTTGGTGCGGCCAGTACCTTCCTACCGGTTAGTATATTAGTGATTGTGGTAGTATTCGCGTCGAGAAAGTTTTTTATATTGGTTCTGTGCGACTTTTGGGTCTGTCAGTCTTGGCGCCACTGCTAGTGTAACAAAAATTTTGTTGGCAGGTAAGTCAAATAATATTATGTTTTATTCACGAACGCAACAATTATTGTGATTTAGTTTTTATATTTATTAAAATAAACTATATTGTTTCAGGAAAATGAATTATGAGAAAGATCAGGCCAAATTGCTTCAGCTTCTAGATGAAGTTGTTAGTGACACAGAAGAAATATATGACGATGTTGAGTCTGAGGGAGAAGCCGATATTATTCAAGCACATTTGTCTGACTCTGACACTGAACAGGAAGGTGTGAAAAAACGTTGTTATCTTTGCAAAAAAGACAGTAAAACGCGTTATTTCTGCAAAATTTGCAAAAAATTCATTCGTTTATCACATGCTGAATTTCTGTGCCCGAGTTGCATACCGGAGTCCGAAAACTGAAGAAACGGCTCAGCGATACCTTATTCTTTAAGATACAATACATTACTTTTTGATTTTTAGTTTTTTTCTTAGAGCAAATCGCTCAATTTTGTATGTTTGATTTATTTTTAATAAAAAGAGATACGTGTTAACTTTTATTTGACTTTTCAATATACAATGTTTTTCTGGGTATTGGCAGGGTTAATTCTGGTTAAAAGTAATGTATAAACATAATTAAGAAGAAGAAAAAATTGAATAGTCACAAACTGTATTTTTGAAAAATTTCAAAATGTGGGTCTGTCAGACTTGGCGCCACTACTCATGTTAAACATATGGGCGCCACCACTGCAGGGTTGTTAACGACCAACTTGATATTAACAATTCTCCATTATTAAACCTTTTTACCTAGAAAGATTCCTGTAGGATGGTTGTGAATGAGTTTCCAGGTGAACTTGTTAAATACTTTAGTTAATCCCATATTTAGACAAATTCATTTCATTTCCTGTAAATAGATTATAATTTTATAGTTAAATATCCGTATAATTTAGTATTAAGGCACTGTATAAATAGAAAGTTTCTCATTATACCTTCATTCGTTTGAAAAAGCTACTGTGTTAGCGAAACGCGTCACTTTAAGTTTAAATAAAATGTAGATTTAACAAAATAAAATTGTTTGATTTCATAAACCATTGTCCCCTATAAAAGCATTTTGTGAAGCTCCTAAAAAACCATTTGTCTCATCAATGACTATTCCGCATTTCCGTATCCTAGCAGTAGGTTTTTTTGTAAAATTTTAAAGCTATATCTTCATTAACCATGCCATACCGCATAGCCTTCGAGCAGAAACTTATGTCATAAAAAATTTTTTTTCAAAATATTATGGCAGTGTGTTTTATTTCTTCTTTTAATTACTTCGCCAAACATGGATGCAGTTAACCTATCCTTCCTTTCAGTTTTGTACCTTGGATTGTTCCATTGCCCAACTGTACAAATTTCCAGGTTTTTTATCTCAACAGGTGTGACCTATAAAAGAAATGTTTGCATTTATATTTCTGGAGTTGATTGTAACAAATAGTTCCAAAATTTATACAGAAACTACTTATATTCATTGATCGCTAGTACCTATCTCTATTATAAACAGACCATTGTGACTGATATGTAATAGACTATACTGACGAAAATTCATATATATTTCTTACCAACTTATATTTCTTAGAAGGTGACATTATGAGAGTACATTTACCTGTAAACGCTGTAAAATTCTTTGAGACTCTTCATTATAATTTTTTGTATCAAGATTTATTGCTGGTACTGAGGGTTCATAATCTATAGTTTTTTGTTTTGTAGATACTTTCATCTTTTTAAGTGTTTTATTTGATTTGGTTGAGATTTTTTTCTTTACGACGTCTTTCAATTGTCACAAGCCGTTGCATGCACTTTTTAAAATGCTGACCACATTCAGTTCCGGTGATGTTTGTCCATGAGTCTTCATGCCACGCAATTCCTTTATTATAACGTAGAGCAGCTATATAAGCCCTTGTTTCGAATGATCCCCTTGTAGTTAGATTCAACCGTTTCCCACAGTTGTATTTGGCTAGTAGGGACATAAACATTTCAGCTTTGTTGCTGGTTTTATTGCCAATGAGGTTTTCTGCCAACATTACAACCCGATCTAATGCAGCTAAAAATAATCATTATATTTATTGTACATATATAGGTAATCAGAAAAATTCGCTACAAAGAACTTCTGGGATATCCAATGGAACAAAACCATAAGTATCGAATAACAATTTCCTATTTAGTCTATTCTATATACTTCAATTTATAAATTAACAAATAACATTCCCTGGAATGAAGTCTACTTGTACTACTATTTAAAAAAGGAAAAGAAAATCCATAAATATACCCTATCTGAATTTGTAGTATTAGAATTGAATTGTCACCAGATATATCACATACCCCTAATATAGTATAAAATTCCCAATTCTTCAAGGAACAGCAATTGATTATTTGTTATACTTCCGACTTTTTCACAATCTGCACTTTGGCATTTGGTGTGATCACCAAATACATGATTTGGACCATTCAACAAGTGTTCTTTTAAACTTTTGACATTATTGTTGACATAAATTGCCCTTTGTGCAGAATGATGAAGCTGCTTAATAATGTCATTTGTCAAAAGTTTCCTTCCTTCCAGCTTCACCTTGGTATTTTTTTGGCATGTATATAATGCTTTTCCATAATTTTTTATGACATGGTTTTTACACTCTGTTTCAAGTATTTCAGAACCATAATCTACTTTTTGTATCAGTGATGAATAAACACTGGAAACACCATCTGCCACAAAAAATAAATATTTTAATTTATGCATGTGCAAGCTTTCTTGAAAACCTTGTACAATAATGTTGGTTTCCATAGCACTGGAAGAACCACTCCAATTTTTATAGCACACATGTTGTCTAGGAGTTTCTTCTTTTTTTTCAGATCTGGCACAAATACTGCACTATTCATACCAATTTATACTATTTATACCAATGTATTAAATTTTGGAAGTAAGTTCACCGATAATAATTCCCTGAAAATTATAAATTATTAGACAAGTAATATGGATTTAATTTAAAATTAAGAGACTATTTTCATCCTATAGCGTATTTAAATAAAAATAACTTACTACTCCAGAAGATGCATTGTAATTGTGGCCATATGAACGGTGACTCCATCCTCCATCTACATATACTGTTGTCCACACATTTCCATCATTATCTACCTGTCCCTTTTCTTTTGCCAAAGTATATTTTTCTTCCCCAGCTTTTTCTATGCTGTCCCAGAGATATTCTCTAAATTCATTACTCAATAAATTTTCCAATTTTTGAAAAGTACTGTAAGGAATCGGTGGAATGTTCATACAGGCAAACAACTCTGAGAGGTGGGTGTATGTGCTTCCCGTAGATAGAGTTGCCCAAATAGACCCAACATTTACTGGCCAATGTGTTGTTTCTTTGATTTCAACTACTGAAGTTGGCCTATGTGTTAAATTTGTAGTGGTATAGTTGCACATATCACATACAAATTTCAACTCACTTACTAATCCAACCCAACAGTGTTTTCACTAGTGAGTCTTAGTTGTCCTGTACTACATACTTTCATATGGTTTACCTGCAGCTTCATAGACCACTCCAGTACATACTGTAGATCAACAATTCTGTTGCCCTGTATTATTATTTTGTTAGGTAGAGTATCTTGCTCAACTGTAAGTGAGTGGTTCACAATACTAAAAATACAAAACAATTACCTTAAAATTTTATACACATACTAAGTATTTTTTATGGAAGGTGTTTTTTAATAAAATTTTCATATTTTTTCCCTTTATTTCAAATATACAATGATAGACACTCGGATAGACATGAATTAATATTTATTGTATATTTATACTAACACTGAAACCCCTCTTTAACCAAGGAGTATAGTTTATTCTTAATCAATTAAAATCTTTACAATCAAAGTCAAAACAGAGAAAACGAATGATAAGAATAGTATACTCGATAAGTGAGTGAACACTTGTTTCGAGTAGAAATATTAGAATATTGAGGATTTGTTACATTATTATGAATAAACAAAAAATAATACATAAGTAAATAGCAAAAAAGAGAAAACAAATAACTTACATCTAACATCTTGCATGCAATATCCAACTTTTGACATTTCACAATATACACACGAGTAAA
>CAJUYI010003067.1:9049-25764 GCA_910591695.1 Galerucella pusilla | reverse complement strand
ACCGTCTAGGCCGGGAATAACGGGTAGTTTGTCCATCGGCGAGACATTGGCTACAATCTAATAGAGAAAACTTTATCTGATTTAGTTACCAGTATCATTTCAAGCAACTGCTAGCATCTACTTGAATTCAAAATGCAATTATAAGTTATCAATTATATGTTATAGTTGAAAAAAATATCAAGCAATACTCAAAGTACGTATACAAACCAAATAATTACAGGCGGTGCATGCTATTAACGAGATATGAGAAGTAAATGAATAAGCAACACCGCTTGAGCTCAGGCGCTTGCGCATAATATAAGCTATACGCTTACCGGTTATTATTTTGAACGTCTAAATATACAGACACCAGCAGTAAAATCAGAGCGAAATTGATTAATGTTCATATACTATGCCTGGTGGAGCAAGACTTGCTTAAAGATGTTCTCTATGCGCGTTCCATCACGTGCCAGCATACCCAACTGCCAATAATTGTTGTAAATAAAATACCAGGAAAACTCCAAAATCCCAATAGGAAGAAACCAGCAGTATACAACAATGTTCGCAACTTCAGATCCCAACAAAAAAAACCCTAAAGAGAATATCGTATACATATTTTCCCCAATATTTGCTATAAGTACATTTATACGTATGTACATTCAAGACCAAATTCTTATTCACTCTCAACACCCAAAATAATTGGCAGTTAACAAAATCAAAATAAATATGAAAATTTGAACAAAATATCAGGTATTATTTTCCACCAATGACTAATCATCGGTTTAGTTGAAAGTAAAGATAATTTTGAATTAAATATAGGCTATGCCTGAGTTCTTTGTTTTCACCATAACAAGCAATTGAGGAAATTGATAAAAAAGAAAGAAATAAGAGGTATCTACCATTGATACCATCAACAAAGGTAACTTTATTTATCAATATTAAAAATAAAATGCAATCACGTCCAGTGTTGCTATCCATATAAAAAAAATAATTAATACAACCAAACACTTACCCTCATACAAGGGGTTTCTGGTTTACTGACTGCTTACAACTAACAAGCTACTAGAATATCCCGGTGGGATGGATCTGATAGTATACTCCAAATACCAATATTTTACCTCAGAAATTCTTACACGAATTTATTTTGTCCAAATGGTTATTTACAAATGTGGAAATTCAGCTCCCTTGAAACAGGTTAAAGTTCGAAGACACACCAAAATAACTGGCTACCCACAACCTACGATGCTCGAACTTTACAATGGTAGTTTTAAAAAGAATTCCCAAGCATGGATGATTGCAAAAATCGAAGATTTTAAAACTACTTTAGGTGCTACACACCTTTTACCACAAAATCACCATTAAGAATGACCGTTCCGCTCTCCTACGCAAACCTGAGGTACTGCCCAATAGATCTCTACAAATTAGTTTCTAATACGATTAAACAAATTTCACTAATCGAATACCTTGTTCCCAAGGTGGCATTGGAGGTATCTTAATTGATTAGTCAGTTTTAAAGTCAATATATACGGAATGTCGCATAAGATTTGTACAAAGTTTCACTGTAAAAATAACGTAAAAGTAACAGGTCGATGAGAATAATAATTTAATATGAAACGTGATTTATAACAACTATAAAAATGTAATTTATATTAATAAAATATTCTAATTAAAAATGAACCGTTACAACTTCGTACCTGCCAATTTGTACGTGACATTCCGAACGAAGAGCTTTCTATGAAGTAGTTTCCATGAACTAAATTCCCATGGATTAACATCAGACACCTAGGACCTGTCCGAAGAAACTGAGGAAAGTAAACAACGTAAAACCAACGTAAAACAACAAACAACGTAAACAACATAAAACAACATTCATTTACTGTGATATTAGTTTTAAATTCATTATTCAACTTGTAAATTTAACAACGTTGTTCATATTCCTTCACTTCCAGCATTTCCAGGTTTGTTGATAGAGAGTTGTGAGGTGAAAAACAAGTCGACTAATATTATTCAGGGTGGCGCCCACTTACCTTTCTTGATCAACTTCAATTACATTCCTTAACTTGATTTATTAACTCATTAAATTCGTTTGGATTCTTAACCTAATCTATTATCTCATTAATCTCAATATAACTTCAATAAAGTAGGATTACCTGCGAACCGGTAAGACTACTCCCTGAATTGATATTAGTTTGGTCTCCGAATTCACACCTGAGGTGCTCTCCATATTGAGTCGCCGTTGCAATTTATCTTGCCTTATTATTTTAAATAAATAATAGGTAACATTTCCTAAAAACAACACCCTGTATATAGATTTTTTTTAAATTGCTCTTTATAATTGGAAAGAGTATAAAAAATCGAATCCCCATATTTCCTCTTTATTCTTCCGCAGACAATTTTACTACCAAAAATTTACACTTGAAGTAATAATTTATGCACGTTTTGGGAGTTAACAATGGTATGGGAGATGTTTTTTTTTTATTTTTTAGCTAGAAATGAAATATTTTTAATGCATCTAGAGAAGCATCCAAGAAATTCAGTTGAGTTTGTATGTTTACGAGTACAGACCACTAAAAAATGTGATTACAGGGCCGTACTTAGAAATACTCATACAATATGTTTCGAATATTTCTAACATCCTGTACAAGGATATGTATCTGGAAAATATGCACATCTACATTCAGAATAACAGAGTGAAATACGAGAAATAAATTTATACTGCAATTTCTGTAGGTTGGACTTGCTTGGTTTGGACAATGTTGTTAGAGTTTCTTGTTTTCTTTTTAGGTCAATTAATAAAATTGATAAAATTAATAAAAATCTCTCCGTTTTTTGAAGTATGAACTTATTTCTCGTATTTTACTTTTGTTATTTTAAATGTAGAAGTGCATAGTTTCCAGATACATATCCTTATACAGGAACATATTGAATGAGTATTTCTAAGTACAGCCCTGTAATCACATTTTTAAGTGGTCTGTACTCGTAAACATACAAACTCAATTGAATTTCCAGGATGCTTCTCTAGATGCATTAAATAGATTTCATTTCAAGCTAAAAAATAAAAAAAACCTCTCCGATACCATTGTTAACTCCCAAAACGTGCATAAATTATTACTTTAAGTGTGAATTTTTGGTAGTAAAATTGTCTGCGGAAGAATAAAAAGGAAATAGTAGATTCGATTTTTACACTCTCTCCAATTTAAATAGCAATTTTAAAAAAATCTATATTCAGGGTGTTGTTTTTAGGAAAGACCAGTTTTGAAATTTTTTGTTAAGCAGGACCTGCATTATCTTTTTGGAGATGCTTTTGATGGAGTTTCTAGGTAATTGTTATTGCTTGTACCAAATTTCAAAATAATATACAGGGTAACTCGGAAGTAATGAGGTTGGAAAGAAATAGGATAAATTTATAAAACACCCCGTATCTCGGTTATGAAGTGCAGAAGACACATTAAATATGGGTTTTTGGAAGCACCGAAGTGATTCCCATCTACTGTTAAAGTTAGGCCCTTTCCCATTAAGCAACCTGTATGTACTGCCCTAGGTCAACTAGCCTTTTTACGTGACAGTTCTCTGGCCTCCCACTGGCACGTTCATTCTTACCTAGCTTTCAATCATGACCTTAAGTGTGTCTATTCACTATTCCACAACTATTCAACAGCATTGTTTTTAAAATATAAATAATTACATTGAGTTATTTAATAATAAACAATTTCAAACGAATTTAAATCTTGGTTTTTTTTATGTAATGCCAAAAGACATCACATCCTGACTTACCTGTAATCAGTTTTGGAATTAGGAGGTTTCTTTTCATAAACTAAATTAAATAAACGGTCCTTGAAATATTCTGATTTGCTTGTACTAGTTTTTTTATGACCTCTGAACTGCGTGGATGATTTTCGATCAATTCCAGATGGACCCATGACTATAGGGAACATTGTATTTAAGCTTATTTTGTCTTTCAAAAATAATGCGTCTAAAGACAGTTCAATTATATGCGATCTGGAACGAGGTTTACTCACAACTCCTAATACGAAATTTTTAAATTCCATTTCCAACAACGAAGAGCTATAAAACAAAATAAAAATATTTTTTTCCAACTTCACACATTATACCACCTTTCATTTGTTGATTCATTTTTGGTACATAATCCAAGCGTTCCTGTTTTTAAACAAAAATTGAATTTTCCAAATACAGAGTCTCGTTTCAAATTGGTATTATCTTCAGCTGTGTCGGCCAGAACTTGTAAAATTTCTCCTTCCAACAGAGCCGTATCGGATTGAATTGTTGTTTCATTAGAAGCAGAATACCAGCCCATCCAATTAGGAAACCACCTTACCAACAAATTCCTTCCTTTCGATGAATCATTTTCATTGTTTGCATTCAACTGGGGTAATTTCACTGAATCTATTGCTAGCTATAAGTAGAAAAAATCATGTATTTTAAAATAGGCCAGACGATAGGGGTAACAACTACAAGTAATTAGCAATACGGTTAATTTTTTTTCATAAGTACCTTGAAGTATGTAGATTAAAATAAAAAAAAATTTTGCCAGTGTATCGATTTCCCAAATTAGAAAAAATATTTTAAAAAACTTTTTTTTCGAAATGTTTAAATATTTTGCGCTTGGAGGAAGATAGAGAAAAATAAAAAAAAACCACCGAGTAGGGGAAGTGTTTTGCAATAAGAGAGGTCTCTTGCGTATTTCTCGTCCGAGCAATAGTTTGTCCGGGAAAAATTCGGTAAACTAAGTATGTGTTCCGCATCCGCGCGACTCTATTTTCTGAAGCGCAACGGAGTATAGTTGACAAGTTTATCTGGAGCTACGCGGCATCGGTAAGAGGCGAGGAAAAACATGTCAAACGTACAAATGGCGTAAGGTATCTATTTTACCAAGTAAAACTGAAATTACAAAGGTCACTGACAATACCAACGCCACTGGATAAATCAATATCAGTCAATTGACGAAGTGAGAGGGAAGAACATACGCACGCGCTTGCCAATAAGAAGTCAGCTCGTCGATAAAAATCACCAATTATGTAATTCGGAGAATGTAGTCATTATGGTTTTCGTACAACGCTGCCAGAGCTTGAAGAAGCCCATAAAAAATTTGGATATTCTGAACAACTTTTTCGATATTTTTTACGCGAAGCAAAATATCGAAAAGTGACCAATTTTGTGAAATCGTAGTAGGCTGAGATTAAAGTTCAAATTTCAGCTGATTAACTTAAAAGATGTGGCCCATCAACATGTATGACTGCAAAAATTCAAATCTGTAATCTTTCAAACAGGGAAAATATGGGGATGTCTTCATATTAAATGCGACACACTGTATATAATATAGTCATTATATTCTAATCAAAAACCAAGTATCTCAATAAAAAATATATTATACAGGGTGATTCATAAGTAATGGGCCAAATTGTAAGTCTACGTTCAGAAGGCCAAAATAATATTATTTTCATTAAAAATAATGGGTCTTAGTCTGCTCCTTACTGAGGTACAGGATGTTGCAGCGAAAAAAATACTTCTTTGATCTTCAGGATATTAACTACACTTCATTTCACGGTGGTCGACGTAGCATTAATCTGTTAATACACAAGCATGCCATGGAATGTTGACATTTACCTAACCTTAATTGATAATTGGTAATAATATTAAAATGAAACCATACAAAAATTACATAATAAAACACATTTATTGTACGCCAGTTAATAAAACGAAGACAGCATTAGAACAGTTTTGAATTAGGACCACTTACAACTCTTATCAAAACCTACTTGTTAAAGTTGTGCGAAGTTAAATTAAATTTAAGCTTAATTATGACCTACTGCAAAAGGTTTTCAACATGGCCACCACCAGCATTTATACACGCATTTAACCGTTTGGTTAAGGATTGTCTGACTTTAAAAAATGTAGCAGTATTATTTCGTATTGAATTGGCGGCATATTGTATTCTATTCCATAACTCGTCTCGTGTATTTATAGGTTCAGCTTAGACCACTGATTTCATGTAACCCCACACATGAAAATCAAGTGGATTAAACTCGGGATTGCGAGGTGGCCACTGAAATCCACTACCACGTCCAATCCAACGGTGAGGGAATGTTTCATACAGATGTTCGCGCACAGCAAGTGAAAAATGTGGAGGAGCACCGTCTTGCATGAACCATATATTTCTTCTTAGTTGTAATGGAAGATCTTCCAAGAGGTCGACTAAGTCATTATTTAAAAAATTCAAATATGACTCTCCATTTAAATTAGGAGGTAATTCAACTGGGCCCAGTAATGTATTGCCTATTACACCGCACCACACATTTATTTTGAACTCGTGCTGGAAATGTCTATCTTTTTTTAAACGAGGGTTTTCGGTTTTCGAGGCATGACTATTTCGCCAATTAAAAACTCCGCGTCTGGTAAAGATTGCTTCATCCGTGAAAAGAATGTTATTTAGGAATGTTGGATTATTATTCAATTTTCCTTTTAGACACTGACAAAATTGAACTCTGATTGGATGATCTCTTGGAAGTAAATTTTGCACAGGTATAAAATGATAGGGATATCAATTTTTCTCGTGCAAAATTCTAATCACGGACGGTTGGCTTATAGCTGTATAGCTGTAGACAATCGACGAGTGCTTATTTCAGAATTTTGCGCAATTCTTACCAAAATTTCATCTTCTTGCTGCGGAGTGATAATTTTAGGACGCCCTGTGTGATATTTTGGACGAAATGAACCTGTTTCACCCAATCGATTATAAATATTTTGAAATATCTTCCGGTTTGGCTGCCTTCTGTTAGGGTATATTTCACGATATTTTCTGGATGCTGCTTGCCAAGAAAAACGTTCTTGTGCGTAAACGCAACATGTCTCTCATTTCTTCGTTTGAAAAGTGGTTATGTCAGGGTATTTTTATTTATGTTAGGACAAGAATGAATCAGTTTACCTAACTATAAAATGTTTTAACCTCTTCATTAAACGTAAAAGCTTTACTACACAAGTTGTTACTGTCACTGTCGACATTCCATGGCATGCTTGTGTCTTAATTTTTTAATGATACGGCGACCACCGAGAACTGTAGTGTAGTGAATTAGTAAAATTCAAATATCTCGAAAATCGTTAATATTTTGAAGATCAAAAAAGTATAGCTTTTTTCTACAGAAATGATGTGGCTATCCAATTTAAAAAAGTAAGTTGTAAAATAATAAGCGATAAAATTTTTTTAGCTGATTTCATATAATTCATATGGCGCATGTGGCGACATCTACGAGTTAACTCAAATCCTCTCACACATTCTTGTTTACCCTTACAAAAACTAGTTCATACCCAATTTTCAAGTCATTATGTAGAAAAGTAGCTGATCTATTAACAAAAATCTATTTTATTTTTTTCGCTTTAACATCCTGTACCTCAGTAAGGAGCAGACTAAAACCCATTATTGTTAATGAAAATATCATTATTTTGGCCTTCTGAACGTAGATTTACAATTTAGCCCACTACTTATGAATCACCCTGTATAATAAGGTGGCATTGAAACAATTTTTCGAAGGATAGAAACTGTTATTTAGGAGGTCTGGTACATAGATAAAATTTACGGATAATTAATATTTCCTAATTACGAAATACGGCACTTCATTATTTTGTAAATTTTAGGAATCTTGAGTTTACAAGAAAAAATATATATATTAAATACTGTAACTTTGATAAAACTGAAGTAATTTTAATGGGGTTTGCGTAGAAATGTTGGGGAAGCTTCTAAGGTCAAGAATATATAATTACAAAATCAATTAATTCACATACATTTTTGGATTCAATGATTTTTTGTATTATGAGCGAAAATACCAATTTTTATAGATTCGGGTAGGAATCTTCTGTATTTTTTCAAAATAAAATTTGATAATCCTGTAATATAAAAATTAATAATCAACGAACCAAATGAATATAGTGAAAATGTATGAAAGATGATTGATATATAATTTTAAGATATAATTTTTTGCTTACCTTTTTCCAATAAAAATTTGTAAAAATTAATTTATTACCTTTTATTTTTTATTTACATCCTTAACTCTTACCAAAGATTGAAAAAAATATTTATATTTTTTTCCGCAATTCAGAAAGTAGGACTTCCGCCGTGCAGCAGAGTCGCGCGGATGCAGAACACATACTTAGTTATTAGTTATTTTTTTCGGACAAACCATTGATCGGACGAAAGAAACGCAGGAGACCTTTTTTATTGCAAAACACTTCCCCTACTCGGTGGTATTTTTTATTCTTCTCCACCTTCCCCCCAGCGTGAAATATTTAAGAATTTCAAAAAAGAAACTTTTCTATTTTTTTTTATATTTTGGGAAATCGATAGACTGGTAAACTTTTTTTGGAACTTTAGTTCTTTACGTCATGTTATGTTTGAGCGACCAGGGGTCGCGACGCAAAATATCTGACCGTTACGTTATGTTGCTTCGTTATGTGCCTTGCTTGCGTGCGAGTGCTCTCTCCTGAGTCTCTCTCGTTTACGAAGCAGCGATTCATATGCTTCTGTCGGGAATCGAACCCGGGCCGCTCACGTGGAAGGCGAGCATTGTACCACTGAACCACCGATGCTATATTAAAATTCTATGCAAAGCTGGTATTCGCAGTGCTGGTGATCTACTTGAATTTGTTCGGGTAAATTTTTACTATTATTTCCATAATTTTTTTTGCGCGATTGATCTTTTTTGTTTATTTACAGCATCGGTCGTCAGGACGGTAGGTTGTGTTTACTGGTTTCTAAGTTTAACACGTCGGTAAGTGATTTACTTACCGTTCAGACGTCGAAAAGTAATAAATAGCATAAAAACAATTTCACCAAAATGCAAAATATATTTTAAACTGATCGAGAAGTATAAATGTCACTTTTGACATTTCGTTCATTTCGAAGAAATTTAAATTATTTTATTCGGATTTTATTTTAATACGATCGCGCAAAAAATGGTATAAGCATCTCGAACGTTAAGGGTAATTACAACGTAAAATTGGACAAAATGATATGAGGATTAAGGGGTCTAGCACATATACTTTTCGAAATACAGGGTGTTGCAATTTTGAAAACTTGAAAGTTTTTATTCGATAACTTTAAAATGGATGGATAAATTGATTTTACATTTGGCAGGTTGTTTTTAAATGTAAAAGGGAATATTTTGATAGAAACAGTAGTTTGTGCAACTAGTGTGTGGATATAATGGCCATATCGCACGAGGACGAAGTTTGAGCACGACGCCGTAGGCGGAGTGCTCAATCGTTCAAGTGCGATATGGACAATCCACACGAGTCGAACAGCATATTTTTTCTACGACCCACTTAAGAAAAAATCTAGAGAATAAAAATTTCCATAAACTGCGATATAACTTCAAATTGAAAATTTAACAATTCAATTTCATGTTTCCACTAATTTTTGTGTGGTAAACGTACAGTTTTTGAATGTCCAATTTGTATGATGCTACGGTTTTCCTTTTTAAATATACGATGCTGTTATAAGTAGATGTTGCCAGTCGGACTCCCTCATGAAGGGTACCGTACCATTATCTATAATAATGAATATTCTGCCAAATATTTCAAACGTCTACCTGTTGCCGTTATTAATATCAAGCAAAATAATTATTTAAAATAAAATTAACAATAAAAAAAACTTCTTCACGGGGAATCGCACGGTCTACCGCGTGAGAGTCTGGTTTCCTTACTACTGGACCACCAAGGAATATGCAAATTGTTTATTTATAACGTCAGATGTATTACATAATTTTTGCTTGAAAGAAACTAAAGTTTCTACAGTGTGTCCCGCGACACGTTCTAACTTTTTATATTAATCTACGTACTTCAAAGTGCTAATAAAAAAATCAGTTGTATTGCTAATTACTTGTACTTTTGGTCTAAAATGACCCATACCAACTGGCTGGTTTACCTTCCTTAAGACTTTCAAGTCATCATACTCTCTACTCCATTCCACTCCTTCCTTAACTTTTTTTTCTTCAGCAGATAAAGTTATGCTGGGTACTGTTAAAATTTTTTTACATATTTGAACGTATCTAACATTTTCCTTTGCTCTTTTTAAACACAATTCCCAAGTAGGTTTCGGTTTACAAATGGATGGTTGTGTTCCTGTGGGATAAATGCAACTGATTGCATAAAACCACCAAGCTCTCGCATCATGTGTTACAGAAACTGTTGGTTTATATCGACGAAATTTTTTCAAACGATTAATACTACTCAAACCATGAATACAGCTAACTATTTGATTATATTGCCACTAAAATAATGTTTTTGATTAATTCATACGTAATACTACAATATATATTATTTGATCATTGTCAACATTTACTATTACTACTGAATGTACAGGCGATCCTTGACCTAGCCAAACTAAAGTCAAGGTTACGGCACTGAGGCCACTGGCGGTTCCATTGTGCCATTCCTGCTACCTAGACATCCATGAAGCTGAGCCCTTCAATAAAGGCCACAACCTTTTTCAGTGGATGCCTGCATGTGTCTCCAGGGGCCATGACAGGGTCTCCATAGATTCGCCTGCGTAATACAGCCCAGTGTGGACAATCTATTGAACATGGACTAACGTTTCGTCAGTCATACCGCAACCCCTACATAGGGAACTTTACTCTACTCCTAGGTTGTAGAGGTGCTTCCTCACCCAGCAGTGCCCTGTTAGGAGTCGTGCTATCTTCCTCAACCTACTCCTTGGTAGTTCAATAGCTGCCCCAGCGTGTCCATCAGTCCATCCCTTCAGTAGAAGTTTGGATTGTCTAGGACCCTGCAAAGCATTCCAATGAGCGAAGTGCTGGTTCCTCAGCCACTTCCTCGTCTCCTTGCGTATTGTTTGTTTTGTGAGGCCGAGGGTCGGGCTCTGGCCGCAGAAAGGAGCTGCCGACCCTTCTGCAGCCGGTGTATCCACCATTTCGTTGCCTTCAAAACAAGAGTGGGAATCCATTCTAGCCGCACTGCGTTCCGACTTGTAAGATCAGCAAGTCGTTCTCGACATTCGTCAGCAAGTCGTTCTCGACATTCGTCAGCAAGTCCTGAGATGATGGTATATCCACTCAGGGCTTTAATGGCAGCCTGACTGTCGGTGTATATGGTTAGGCGTCGATCCACATAATGTCTGTCTAGGTTTATCCGCGCACATTCCAAGATAGCGTATATCTCGGCCTGATATGCAGATACACCATCACCCAATGGTATACAGATTTGTGTCCTTGGGTTCCTAGAGTAAATTCCAGCCCCTGCTCTGTCACCGGAGCATGAGCCATCTGTGAACCAGACAGTCCCATGAGGCTGTGTATTCGTCTCTTTATCCCAGGATTCTCTGTCCCGGATCATAGCCCTGTATGGGGTTGCGAAGTAGTACTTGCGCAAGCATTCGTCAGCCGATCGAGCCAGAACTGGAATATCTTCCAGGAGCCGGAGCTTCTTGACGTGTCTGCACCCTTCCCCTCTTCGCACGTATCCCAGACGCTTCAAGCGTAGGAAACCTCTCCCCGCCTCAGCCTCGATCATATGGTGAAGAGGCCGAAGACCAAGGATCACTTGCCAACATTTATTCATATTTTTTCTTTTTCAAGCATAGTGAATGGGTTAAAAGGTGGAAACTAGGCTCTATAAAGTAGTACACATCAAATAAAATCGATTAATAACCAACTCTCCACGTTCTTCAGGAAAATCTACTACATTCATGTGGGTGAAGGATCATTCGAATACCAAATACTGTTTTAAAAAAAGATATAAAAAACAAACGACATTTTCTTAAAGCAAGTACCTAGTTAGGAAATAAAGAAACACCAGTTATTTAAATAAAAAAACATTAACCATCAGAAGGGTTAGTGTCATAAACAGACTAATCCTCATCCACCTAAAATTTGTCCCTAAAAAAAACCTCCAATTGGCATCACTTTGGTGGCTGGCAAACGATTCCCATGATACACAGCTGGGTATAAAACAATATGTAATCTACGTTGTTAGCAACCGTGACAATGGATGTATGTAAGTCAGTCAGGAATGGTGCCTCCGGGATACCTAGTGACCTCCCGGAGTACCCATCCTTACTACCACAAGCGGAGCTCTGTGGTGGTGGACATACAATTCCCAAGCTACTCGTGGGATGTAGTATAGAGTATGCAAGGAAAGTGGAACAGGAAGTAGTGGAGAAAAAGAGAGAAGGAAATGGAATTTTTGGGAAATCGAGGCTGGTGAAATGAACACCTGATAAGGCGGGAGAGACAAGTGAGTGGAGCGATACTGGGGTGAAAAGGAGGTATTGACTCTGGAGAATAAGGAACAGAAGAGGAAACAAGGAGAAAGGGAGGAGGAAGTGAAGAGTGGAAAAGAGGAAGAGTGTAGAGAGATTGAAGGAGATGGTAAGATGACTGGAGAAGAGGGTGAAAAGGTTGGAAGAGCAGAAGTCGATGGCAGAGGGGCGGGTCAGGGAATTAGAGAGGTTGAGGAGAGAGGAAGGTAGGTAGGAGAGAATGCAAACACGATGGGAGAGGGGGCAAAGAGACTGGGATGGATGGAGATTAGAGATAAGGACTGGGAGGATGAAAAGAGGGAGGGAATAGAGGTGAAGGTGGGAAATCCAATAATAGGGGATGAAAAGATAACATGGGTGACTAAAGAAGACAGTGGAATGGAGAAGGGGATACAGAAGATGTTTAGGGATAGGTACCCGATGCTAGGAGAAAAAGGAGAGGAAATGGACTTGGTTAAGGAGGTACACACTACGGAAAGGAAAGATACAAGGGTGAACGCGGAGGAATTGATCTGTCGGATGGAGGGTGATTGTAGGGATGAGAGGAAGGTGTGTGATATGAGTCGACTGTTTGAGGAAGTGGGGAGCAAGGTCAACGTTGAGCTACTGAGCGTGTGGAGATGGAGGTGCTGAAGAAGATGATCGCATGGGTGAGAGCAGATGGGACGAAGGTGGCAATTTATACAGATAAGGAAAAGGAGGTAGTCCTGAAGGATATTGGAGAGGAGGGGATAGAAATTATTAAGAAGGGTTTGAAAGAGATGGAAGGAAAGTGGGTGGATATACTTAGTCTCAAGGAACAGGGAGGTGGTTATACACAGCTGGGTATCATACTGGATCCCGTTTGGTGCGCTATAGAAGTCGTTTGAAATGATAAATAACATGTTACTATGTTTTCCAACCTAAATATTGATTAAAAAGACGTTAAGAATTGATGATTAATGATACTAATGATAAAAAAATTGGAATATTCCCTATTAAAGTTGGATCGGATTTTATAAATGAATTTTGTCACTTGAGTTTAATAATCCGAGATGTGCACTTACATCTACTAAAGATAAATGTACTTCTTCTAATAAAAGATCACAGACATATCTAGGTATGGATGACCTTAAAGGTTCATTACTTCTTTTTCTTTTCAAATGGGCTTGGGCACTTACACCGGGCAATAAATAGTTTCTTGTGTTATTGTCTAATTTACTTCTGCTCATTGCCTCCTGAAAATTTCAAAACATGTTTTTAGAATAAACATAATAAATAGTCCAAGATCCAGCGGCAAATATAAGCCCCTGTATGTTCCAACTTTTCAGATTCTACTAAATACCACCTCCTCCACGATACGCCACTGGATATTGGGATAGATATCTCAATGTATGAATTGTATTCACTAAAACATTAAGACCCGAAGCTTAAAATTGAGCTCAACTAAGCTGGGCTTAAAATATAAGCATTGCTCAACCCTAAGCCTGTTGTACAAACATGGTTCAGTAGCAGCTCTACTAAACCTACTGAATTAGTCACAATATGTTTGTCAAATAACATAACTAATGTCATATTTGCTACCTATGAGTTTTACAATCTGTCACAAAGCGAACGGTTTCTTTAGTAAGACGAAATCTTTGAATAAACTCATGACATTCAAAGTGATTCATACGCTCTCTATACACCCGAGGTCTTCTCGGGTGTTGTACGATTTCAATAAGTTCCAAAAAATCCTCAACATCGGTTAAAATATCCATAATTAACTTTGACAAACTTTTAATTTAATATTAAATTAAGTACAGGATATGTTTGCATACAATTCATTCACAATTAAGCCACGGAACATGATAACAATTTATGTTCCGTGCTTAAGCTTACATTAAACCTACCCTCTTGGAGGCTTTACTAAGCTTAAGGTTTAAATGAAGCTCAACCGTAATCCAACTTTGTACAACAGCAATCTGACGCTGAACCACTTGAACCTTCACTAAGCTACAATTGTACAACCAGCCCTTATAAATGAACAAATTCTCTTAGCCAAATTTAATAGTTTATCTTGAGAAAT
This sequence comes from Galerucella pusilla, assembly GCA_910591695.1. NCBI lineage: Eukaryota > Metazoa > Arthropoda > Insecta > Coleoptera > Chrysomelidae > Galerucella > Galerucella pusilla. Next base: position 11,452 of record CAJUYI010003067.1, on the reverse strand, counting down.
AATATAAATATTAATACTTACCGCAAGTTTGGCAACATTCAAAGATGATAAAGACTCATTTTCATTTATAGTCATCCAATACAATCCGAATTCTTTCAATTCAAGGATTTTGAAAGAATCTTCATTTGGACTGGAATGAACGAATTTCGGTAACCAATTCTGATCACAACTTTGGGCAATCAATGATCCTAATGTTATTCCACATGCAAATGTTTGATTCGGGAGACTAATTGAATCTTCATATCTAATATGTACATCTTGTACTCGTAACTAAAACAGTAAATTTCCTTCATGAGCTTCAATAGTGTAGTTCTCAAAATGCTTACCTGTAAATTTTCAATTATATCTGATATCAAACCGGTTCCATAGCTATACCATGAAGAATAGCTGGATGAATAGTATGCAGAGTTACAGTCCTGACCGTCTTTTCCAAGTCTCCATTCAGCTTCAAGTGAATCTAAAGCAGTCAGTTTCATTTCGTGTCTGGATAAATCTTCTGCTTCGCAATCCCACTAAAATATCACAAATTTGAATGTGGATTACTTTAAGTAGGATTCAATTCTGTTAAATATGGAATCTTTTGTGCAAAGATCCTGTAATGTGTCAATATTTTTGGAATGGGGTGGGCTGAAGAAATATTGTCATAAAAAAGACCCATCATAATTTTATAGGTGCAATAACTTCCTGAATTTTTTTGCATAAATGTAGAAGCACTCTGTATTATACAAAAAATAATTTATGCAGTCAGTTCTGATTTACACATAAGTATAAGTACCACACCGCTTATAGTAGGAATTACTGTTCAATTCAATTGTAATATTAGGTACTTATTTCTAATACTCATAACAAAAAATACTTATGAATTATGTTTGCAGATGACCCAAATTAACTAGAAAATTAGGTGGAGCCTATAATAGAGCACATATAAATATTATTCCTCCAATATTTCATTCTCCTCATTACAAGCAGCAAGCCACTATTGGCTTTACAAGCTTATTCAATGTGTCAGAAAGATTAGGGTTTTTTGTTTGGATATCTCTTAGAGGAAATAATTGAAGGTGACAACGTTGAGTATTTATATTATCTTATTGCTATGAGATACTGATTGAGAAACCTGAAAATTTAAACTAACAACCTCTTCAATGTTGCCTCTGGGCTACTCACTATCTCAGTTTACTTCAGTAGTTATAGGAAAGCTAAGATTAATTAGGTACCTATATAGTTTTAATTTTGTAAGATATTTACCTGATCTATAGATAAAGGAGTAGCAACTAAACATAACTGTTCTATGACTATAACCCATGGTGCTGACCTTATCTGTCTTACTGGTACTTGTAATTGAATTTTTCCAACAAATCCTGTTTTTATTTCAACTGGTAATCCCAAATGTCTTAGTGCATCTTTTTTTAAAGGTACGTTTTCTAATTCTACTTTCCCTGTGTAGTACATAAAAATATTTTATATATATGTTGTGTTAGTTGATACCGAGGTTGATATATTTTTAAATTACCTGATAAAAGTGCTATACTGAGTTGATCAGTGTTGAGCTCAATATATCTCCCTAAGTATGTGTTTAAAACCCATGTCACTAGACCTTCCAACATTGCTTATTACTTTTTGCACCACAAATGGTTTAATATATTAAGGTGGATCTTTAAAGAAATAATGGATAAACACTTTATTATTTTCTGTGACTCATAATAATTATATATCATTTCACCACGGATTATAATAAATTATAGTTTAAATACACTGTCAGTCAACAACAGATTATTTAAACACATAATAATATTTTATAAATTTAACCTAAAAATAACAATATTTCAGCAGAATTCTCGAATCACGTCATTCATATAGCGGTGTAGTGTGAAGACAGCAGCCAGACTTGGCAGCCTAAAGTTCCGACCGTACCCGAACGTTCAGTGGCGTGGGTATTTAAAAAAATGGTGAATGATAAAAAAATATACATGTTAATTGTAGGAAATATTTAATCTGACTTGACTAATACTTGGTATATTTTATTTCAATAGTTCTTTCCGGAAATTATTTTACGAACATAGGTAATATTTTATTGATAAAGCAGTGACAAAGGTGAAAATAAAAAATAAGAGATGATACTATTGTTTTCACAAACGACAATAAAAGACAAAATTTGTTCGTAAGACGAAAGGATAACTTTTTATGTACACCTCAGAAAGTGATTTACGGGAATATTTTCAACTTTAATGGACTGCAGGATCGTAATAGACAAAATAGGAAATTTAAAAACTGTCATTTTTAACCAATTTAGCAAACAGCTGCCAAGTTTTAATATGTTCAGGCAGGTTGCTTTTGATGTATACTAACGTGTTTTGATAAAATAATTCCTTGCTCGACATGGTAGCAGGGTCGTATTAGGTAAAA
>CAJUYI010003066.1:0-25765 GCA_910591695.1 Galerucella pusilla | reverse complement strand
TTTTTTGTTTGCGCATGTCTGGGTGCGTTCGTTATTTACGTCCGACGACTATATCATTCTTCTATGACATCTATGTGCCTTTTCGGAAACTAGCTTCAGTAAGACCAGGGAAAAAGGATCTATGAATAATACGAACATTTACATGATAAATTCGTACTCCAATTTCCCTTTCTCAGTGATAGAAGAACATGAAATTGTTTGGATTGAAATCTTGGAACGAAGTATGAACACTATAATACACGAAACAGTGAGAGAATGGGTGTGACGTTTATGCCGGTGTTGAGGTCGCTTATGCCGCCGTCCTACACCAGTTTGGTGTTAGTTAAATGAAACTTTCGAATTGTTTCAGGTGGAAACGAACCCAGAAGTACGAATGAAGCGGGCAGGACGTATCGGAGATTCTGGTGGCTCTTTATCGATCGTAAATTCCCTTGACGTTCTGCGCAATCGATTGTTACTGGAAATTGCAAGAAAGAAGGCGAAAGAGGGAGCTACACGCAACAGACAAATGCTAATGAACTTAGGCAAAAGAGGTTTTTATCAAACGGGCCATGGATTCTTCAATGGAGTGTAAAAAGATCTCATCAAAATGGTATTTTTGAAAATGGTGCTTTTTACCGAATACCTATATATTTTTATTGAATGATATAAATTTTTAACTTATTTATTATGAAATTTATCGAGGGCACTAAAATACAAAATTTTAAGTGATAAGTGTTTTTAAAAAGTAATATTATTCTGCTCAAAAGAATTAGAGGAATATTTTTTAGATAGCTGTAACAATTTAAAGAAACTACAAACAATTCAGATCTCCCCTACCGAAAAATATCTCAGCCCATATACTATTTTCCTTTTAAATAGTGTAGAAGTATCGAACATCAACAATAGATGGCGCCTACGATTCACTTTAAGTGTCGTATTTTCCCCAATAAAATGTAAATTTAAACCTTTCAGATTATTAAATTTTAAATAAAATATGTGTTCAATGTTATATCATTTGTAGTTTCTTTAAATTGCTATTTTTTGGAAAAAATCAGATTGTAATTTGGAAGTTTAGATAGACTTTAATAGAATTGTATTATGTAAAGAAATATAACGCGCCTCAAATTATTTCAAAACCCATAAGCGAATATTTATATTTTGTGGAAAAAAGCATATTGTCAAAAATATTCGTGGCATGTTCTTAAACGCTTTTCGACGGGGGTAAGGCAAAAATAATTGAAAAACTGCTGGCGGTTTATAATTTTTTGCTGTGCATTCTCGATTATGTTTATTTCACTAAAAAAACTATGTAAAAATCGTAGATATGCGCTTTTCTTAGTGTACAAGAAAATATTAGAAATTTACGTTTGGTTTGGACAAATAGTATATCTAATCAGTAGTGGTACCTTCTAATAATCTTTTAAGCTAATTTTATTTATTCAAAATTCTCTGCAAAAAGGCCTAAGTCTCTATCTTACAAAATCATATCTATTAATTTTAAAAACCTAAGTCTCTATCTCACAAAATCATAATCTTATTAGAATAAGTATCAAATAAAAGTCATTTATATAGATTTCCTTTGGAATTTATTTTAAATTTACCGACATCTATGCGACACTTAGAAATGCTGTACCCTTTTTTAATTGAATAACAAACCTATTCTACATAAATAGTAGTCTACATATGGACTACATCTCTGTTCAATTGATTTAACTACTAAAAAGTAGATGTCGCCAGTAATAAATTACATTAAATTCAATTGGGAGGACTATATTGATTAAAATAAATAATAGGTAAAATTTATAATATATTCTACAGTTATCCAAAGCAACCCATCAGATGTTAATAACAACTTTAATCACTGTTTAATGTGTAATGGTCTACCCTCTTTGAATTGGAAGATGTACTAGTGTTCGCACCTTTGCAGTTTCCTTCACAGTGTAAGCTGTTTTGAATAGGTTTGACTATTCACAACTATATGTCACTGAATATAATTAACAATAAAAACTTAATTTTCAAAAGTAATTACGCATTAAGAAAATATTTCCTTATTATAAATAAACTATATTCATGACTTTTATATTGTATCTATTATTTTTATTGTATTGGTATAGTTTATATAGGTAGTAGATAAGCAAATCTATTACTAAATGTCAGATTATATCAAACTTCTAACAGTGACTAACTAGAGTATATTTATCAATCAACTGTATTAATGAATTTCCATTCCGACAGTTATTTGTAGTTTAGATATAGATTTAATTTATGTATTGTGCAATTATAGGTTGACAATTGCTGTATTTTTTGTAAAGAGTATAATAAGTTATAAAAATAAATGGTTTAAAAAACAATAAAGTCTGTCGCAAATTATTTTGACTGTATTCAATACCCACACCTGCCTTTATGGGTACCTAATAAATATTTCAAGTATTACGGATATAGGACGTTCAAGAAAAAACGACACTGCTGGTTGCCTATGTTATGGCGTTGTGTTTGGCGTAAAGTAGAAATTTATCAGTTTATTCCATTTATAATTTAATGAAAATGGAATCGAATAAGTCTATCTGATTTTTCCATAGAGGAATTCTCTGAGTATCCTCAATGTATAAAAAAGCGAGTGAGCCTTAAGCAGGAGTTCCACGGTCAAATAAATTGTCAAAATAGACTAATCAAACTGAACTGAGAGTCACACGATCAATAATTTTGCTTCAAACCTCTTGATGATTTAAGAGTAATTCAATTTACAAATTTTTCTATTCGAATCAGTTCGAGGTGCACATTGCACCATGCTCCATAGAACTATGTATTGTATATTCCGCACAGCGCCTCTATGTTTGACAATTACAAAGAGTAACTAACCAAAAAAAGTCAACCTTCTTTTTCATTGCGCCTGTGTTTTTTGCCGAGGTAAGTTAAAAGTTAAATTTTATTTTTGAAATATTTAGGTAATCTTTGAGCTTTATTTATTTAAATTATGTTTTGATTTCTAAGCAATAAGTATTCAATCCTATACTATAAGTATTTTTTATTAGTAAATGCAAATATTAATTATTTCAATATTTTTCAAAGTAAGGTTATGCATTAACACGTATTTATTTTTCAGTTCTTAAATTCAACTGAGTCCCTAACCACAGCAAAGATGGGTAGGGAGGACAAGGCTACTTGGAAGTCAAACTACTTCACCAAGCTTATTGTAAGTAACTATTTATGTCGTATTATTATTTTTAAACTTTCAATTTTTCATGATGAACGCATGTATTTCGTATGTTTTCCTTCTCATACTGGAGCTAGAAATAGTTGAACCCACCAGTATGTGGAAAACGAATGTTGATAACTAGATATATTCTGATTTCTTCAACCACAAATAAAATTGTTATTATATATTATCCATAAGTAATAATTATGGTTTTTATTTTTTAGCAATTACTGGAGGATTACCCCAAGTGTTTCATTGTGGGCGCTGACAATGTCGGCTCGAAGCAAATGCAGCAAATCCGTATATCATTGCGAGGTAGCGCTGTGGTCCTTATGGGAAAAAATACCATGATGCGAAAAGCAATCAAAGGTCATTTGGAACGCAACCCTGCCTTGGAAAAGATCGTGCCTCACATCAAAGGAAATGTTGGCTTTGTTTTCACCAGAAACGATTTGGTTGAAATCAGAGACAAACTATTGGAGAACAAAGTTAGAGCTCCTGCAAGAGCCGGTGCTATTGCTCCTTTGCCTGTGGTCATTCCCGCACAAAACACCGGATTGGGTCCTGAAAAAACATCTTTCTTCCAGGCTTTGAGTATTCCAACTAAAATCTCGAAAGGTACCATTGAAATTATCAACGATGTCCACATCTTGAAACCTGGAGACAAAGTTGGAGCTTCTGAAGCCACTTTACTCAACATGTTGAACATTTCTCCCTTCTCGTACGGTCTTCAAGTAGAACAAGTTTATGATTCAGGTACTGTCTTTGCTCCTGCTATATTGGACATTAAACCTGAAGATTTGAGAGCAACATTCTTGGCTGGAGTTGCCAATTTGGCTGCTGTATGTTTAACCATTGGCTATCCAACAATCGCTTCTGTTCCACACAGCATTGCTAATGGACTCAAGAACTTGTTGGCTATTGCTGCTGTCACAGATGTTGACTTTAAAGAAGCCCAAACCATCAAGGAATATATCAAGGTTAGTGTTTTTAGCTTACAACTAAGTTCGTTAATATTAATACAGATTTATGAATACATATTATGATGATCTTTTTTCCTGAATGGCTTTCGTCTGGTGCTAGAGCTAGCAATAGTTGAACCCACTAGCACCTGGGAGTTATAAGTTGATAACACGTTCTGATTAAATTGTTAAGAATATCTTAAAATCCTTTGTTGATTGATTTTGCTCATTCTTTTTTCTTATTTTTTGTAGGATCCCAGCAAATTCGCTGCTGCAGCTCCTGCTGCATCTGCAGCACCAGCAGCCGCGGCTGCTGCTCCAGCTGCAAAGGAAGAGAAAAAAGAAGAATCCGAAGAGGAGGATGATGACATGGGCTTCGGTCTTTTCGATTAAGCAGTTTTTTATATTGTGAACTTTATTTGCTGTATTTGATCAGTCAGACTGTCTAATAAATGCAACGGAACTAACTTTGTTGTTTTTTTTAAACCCTTAAAAAAGAATTATACCTTTGAATAGGAGTGAATGTTAGCAATGGCATGGGAGAGAGATACACTTCTTGATTTGTCTTTTACGAAAAATATTGTAACTGTTTATTTGTTTTATTGGTACATTTACATATTTACAAATTTACAATCGTTTTCACAGCCTGCATTTTTGAGCACAGATTCCTTTAGCTCGCATACTTTGGGGCAGCAAAAAGTTCTTGAATGTCTGGAAGATATTCAATTAATTTAAAATACAAACCACTGTTCTGGAATACGCTAGAGGTGGGCACATTTTTTGTTCTGTTATTTCATAGTTCATTTACGATAAGTTTACAGATGTTTTACATCGTTGTCACGTAATTTTTTTCCAGCTGTTGGCATAAAATTATATTGATAAGTTGTTCATTGTATAAGATTAGATTCAACTCAAAAATAAGAGCAGAAATTATAAAATTTTGATAAGTAAATACATAAATCTCAGGTTTGAAACCTTAAGTTTAACTGAAAAATGTTATCTTCATTCACATGTTGAATTGCATCATTATTTCAGTATTAAGTAACAATGTATTTATCAAAAACTTCACCTCTCACAGAAGTAATAGGAATTAGCGGTCCACCGTTATCTCTCAAAATATGATATTGGGGATGCTACCATCTCCTTGCAACCACTTGATAAAGGCTCATGCATTGCGACGCAGTGTTCGATGCTCTCTTTTAAATAGTTATGAAAATACATATTATAATTTACACAGTAAATAAAAAACTATAAAATGCGAATGAAAACGACAAACCATCACAAGAAATTCTGATAAAATTGTCTGATTTTGACAACATAAGTCTGGCAACCCCGAACACGGCAGCCAACTTTTGGACCGTAACTTCCCCCTTTATATGGTTAATTTTATTCCATTTACACATTGGATATTTAGATTTTGTTCAGTGGCTGCAATTATTACTACAAATGTCAAAATTGCAAACTTATCGTAAATTATAGATTGACGAAGTAAAAAAAATGTAATTATAAAAGGGAAAGAAAACCCGCTGGTATAGAGAAAATGTTCTACAAAGGTGAAAGTAATTTGAAGTACAGAGTATCAAAGAATAGATACTTACATTTACCCATGATATCGCACAATCTAGAATCATACCAGGCTCAAAATCTAAAGGATATTGTAAATCGCTAATTTCATCATCACCGAAAATGTTTCCAATGGTTTGAAGAAGAATATTCAACATTATGTATTATGACACGTATTAATTTGAAATATATATATGACAGATGTAAGAAAACTTCAAATTTTCCGTCTCGATACAGGACTCCCATTTGTTTTTTCGAAGAACTGTCGCTTAGAGATGAAAAATCATTTATTTTGAGTATGTTTGGTTGCCTATACCAACATTCACTAATATAGCTCATAAATAAATACTTCGGAAACCATTATTAGGATTTATTTAAAATATTTACAAATGTTTAATGTATAATAATAACAAGCATTTATTATTAATATCTATGTAATTCTTGTGTTAAGGGGATTTACAATTTTTCCCGTCATTAACACTACATGAAACTCGGCATCTACAACAAAGTAGACAAATGGATGGTCTGCTCGAAATTCAATAGGTGCCTCTTGATGGAATTGTCCTGAAAATAGAGAAACGATAAGTTAAATATTGAATAAATGAATGAATTGAATGATGTATTGTTTGTAATAGTTATCTTAACCGAAAATTAAAGAAAGTGTCGGTAATTCAGTGTTGCTAAATACTTAAATACCTAGATTGTTATAGCTGCTTAACTACAGTAATTGACCAGTTGTTTTATTTAAAACAGAGCTTGTCGAATTGCAAAATGTTTAATTAAAGTTTAGGTAATGTTTATATGCGACAAATAATGCGCAAATAAGAAGGATCCCACGATCGTTTTCAAGGTGATAAAATGCACTGCATATTGGGCAACGACATAATTCGTGTTAGTTTTTACACGGTTTTTAATTCAATAACTTTTAAGGTTACTTCTTATTGTGCGTCTTTGATCTAGAAGTGATCTTAAAGGAGTACTTACTGCTCTCACCAAAAGCTGCTGCTGGGTCCATGTAATTTTTTATATTCACTGTTATGGCTTGTTCTATGTTTGTTATGTATATATCTTTAAGATTCGTCATTGGGGAAAAATCAGCTTGTCGTGGTTCAAACACTCTTCTTATTCCCAACTAAAAATGTACACAACAGTTCCATCATTTTACCTTTTAATAGAACTTTATTTAGTGAATAAATAGGGCATGTCCACGACATTTGACAGTTGACAATACCCCTGTGGTAAAACAATAAACAATAGACACGATGAAAAATTATCAAACAACTATTAACCTATATTATATTATTAAATATATGCAAGCTCAACCATTAAAATAACTTTAAAAGTACACTGAAGCAAAACCAACACGATCTATCATTATAAATCAGCATAACCTCACTATTAAGTACCACCTGTTCTGAACGCTTTGTTTATTGTTTTACCACCAGGCTGTTGTCAAAATAGTTTGTGACGTCACGTGTACATGCCCTATTCTGAGATTTAGAGTAAAATTTAGTGTCTTAACGTACCTTTTGAAACGTAGGTGTCAAATTGACATAACCTTTTAAAAGAAAGCTGGGTATAACAGCTGTCACATGTCTGTATCTTAAGTTGTCTATAATGTATTTAAAACTTCCATTGAACCTCAAATCGCAAATAAGCTGGTCTACACCATCTTCTTGAACTGGTAGCAGTAATAATAAATAATATTGAGGACTGTCGAGTGGAAAACTTAAAGCTAAAGCATTTAAATATGAAACGTAAAAAAATGGCAACACAGTATCATATTTCATAAACTGAACTTGGTATTCTCTGTACTTCCCTTGAACCAAAAAACTAGGCTTAGTTTGTGGTACATAGGGTACCCCTTGGTGATTATGTAGTGGATGGTACTGGTAGTTATCGTAGTACCTAGCAAGCAAATAATCAACAACAGATCTCGCTTTTCTTTTATTACTTTCTCCAAAAGCACGTTTAGATCTTCTTCGCCTATTTCTACTGATAGACAGGGAAAGTGGTTTTGTTACATCAGTTTTCTCAATTGGACTATTTAGTTTAATCAATTCAACCTTCGATCGAGTTTTTCTTTTGACTTTATCTTCAGTATCATCACTTTTGCTTTCGGTTACAACTTCTGTTTCTGGTGTTGATGCATCTGGATATGGAAAAGACAATATAGACGTTGTTTCCATTTCCGAGTCTGTAGATGTTGATTCTGGCTGCGCTTCTTCTGTAGTCCTTGAATCAGATGTCACTGCTTCTGTTGTAACAGCTTCAAAAGCAGTTGTTTCAACTGTAGTTGCTTCAGATGATTCAGTTGGACTAGTTGATATTTCAGAAACAGTTGTTTCTATGGATTGTCCTGCTTCTTCTGTAGTTATTGCTTCAGTTACTATTGTCTCTGTAGGTTTTACTTCCTCGGTTATTACTTCAGTTACTGTTGCTTCTGTAGTAATCTCTTTTGCTTCTGTAGTAGTTTCTTTTGCTTCTGTAGTAGTCTCTTTAGCTTCTGTACTAGTCTCTTTTGCTTCTGTAGTAGTCTCTTTTGCTTCTGTAGTAGTTTCTTCAACTGTGTCAGTTTCAGGAGAAGTTATTTCTGTAGTTTCCATAGGATTAGTTGTGACTATGGCTTCTGTTGTTGGTGTATTCGTTGTTATTTCTGTAGTTACAATAACAGGTGTGGTTGGTTCTGAAAAAATAAATGAATATTAATATTATGATGAAATGTAGGAAAGCTATACAAAGATGGTACCTACTAATAAAGACTGAAACTTTGACTCACCTTTAGTAGTAGTTTCTTTTGTAGTCATTTTTGTTGTAGTAACAATATCTTCACTAGTAAAAGGAGTACTTCTTGTCGTAGTACTTAGAATAGTTGTTGGTAGTTCTGTTAATATACTTTCCTCGCTTGTTATGCTAAGTATTTCTTCTGTAGTTTTCACATAGCTTTCTGTCGTACTCATACTTTCTCTAGTAAGTACTGGAGTTTCAGTATCTTGAATGGTGGTACTGGAAGTAGTTGTAGTTTCAGGAACTCCTGCGCTAACGTCGTTCATGGGTAATTCTGTTGTAACTGTAGTTGGAATTGTTTGAGGGAGTACCGTAGTAGTACTTATTGGTGTCAAGGTAGTACTTTCCGTTGCAATCGTAGTAAAATATTCAGTTGTGGTTTGTTCTATAGTAGTTTCCATTTGTTTTGTCGCCTTAGTGATTTCATCAGTAGTACTTACAATAGGGTACTGAGTTGTTGGTGGACTGGGGTAGAGGGCGTTGTTAAAAGACATAATATCGTATCCGTAGAATTGTAGTATGTCTTCGTATTTTGATTTTAGAGTGACATTTTCGTGGTTAAGGGTTAGACCGGCCAAAAATCCTTCTGGGGGGATGAAGTAACTCTGGAAACAAAATAATTAAACTGAATCACACTTTTTGGGGTCGAAAGAAAAGTCTGTTTTGGGTCAGATATATTATTAAGGTATATGGGGGGATATTCACTGAGATCTAAAAGATTTATAGCTCCCCTTTACTTCTACTTAGTTCCTGAGAGGAAAGTCTCAGAGTCTAGTTGCACCTTAGTCCTATTTCCGGGAGGAATTTTAGGATATCTACTGGACCATGTTCTTGTTGCTTAATTCCGTAACAAATTTCTTTGAAACGATATATTTTTTCATCATACCATCTTTTGGCATGTCCCAGGCTATTTATTCATGACAGAAAATGCGGTTTTGCAATTTTTTTGAATTCAATCAAAGACTTACCTTCAGATGACGATGAATATCTCTCAAGCCAATTCTGATCAAAGATAAATCGTTGGGAATGTGAGCTGCCTTTTGGAGTTCGCGTACAGCTTCACCTTGGAGACCTTCTCCTAAAGCTATTAGAATACTTAGAGCCCCGTATGGGGATATGGCAATGTTATCATCGTTGTTTTCGTTGTGAATCTAGAAATATATATAGAAAAATATTTAAAATAGAATATAAAGTACGTGATAAAAATCAAACTTGATAATTGTTGTACAATAATTAATTTATTTATAGTAGTATATTACGTAACAAGAGTTGTAAGTAACTCGTGTAACGTACTATTCTTTTTCTACGACCAACTATTTTCTTCTGAGTGCTCATAATTTCATATTTTTTACTACTAACAGACATATACGTAGGTAAAGTTGAGAAAATGTTCGGATACTATATTTTGTTACAAATATTGACAGCATAAATGAGATGATGCTTATTTCCATATTAAGAAAACGCGTATTCCTTTTTTTGAAATTGTATAATGTGTTGCCGACATTTAGGGGCATCACTGTTTTAAATGTATTTCTCCAATGCTAAAAGCTTTTATGTTTTTCATTGATTAAAAGTAAACCAAATGAAGTATACGTGAGTAAAAATTTGATTGTAATTTAATTAACCCAAGAAGTTTAAGTTTTCTTCTCAAAACGCACGTGTATGTTATGAGATCTCATTACGTTCATGTTATTGTTAAATGTCATTTACAAGGAATGATGACAGTGTGATTTTTGACGTTTACAGACATGGGCGTAGAAAAAAGTGTTTATGATGATGATTTTTTAGACGAAACGTTGACAAGTTTAAGCATTTGTTCCACAAGAACGATAAAGGGATAAAAAACGACTTAGATCTTGGATTTAAAGAATCTGCGTTAAATAATACCAACATAAAAGCGAAACAACCTGTATATTTATTGGTAATTTTTTGCAAGAATCATGTTGTAATATTTTCCAATTTGTGGCATGCACTTTTGTTGAAATTTATCAATACAGTAAATAACGACATGAGATAATAGTGACATGCATCGATTATTTTTAACGTTACAGTTAAATATGATACAAAAAATAAACAAAACAAAATTAGGTGAAAAAAAAATGCAATAGATACTGTTAATACGGTACTTATAGGGTATAGAAATTGTAAATAATATCGGATTTTATTGATTTCTAATTGAATTAACATGACCTTCATTAGATTCACTGTTCTAGATTTTTGAAAACTATGAAATTATATGATGTATATGATCAAATTTAGAAAAAATACGTTTTCAAATTGTTTACAAAATACTTCTTCTAATCGTAAAATTTTGCAACAACGTTATTTTGTAAATGAATCAGTGTGAATTTGACTAAACACAACCCATTGTATTTTAGAGTCTGTTTCACTAGAGAACGGAAAGCTTCTTTACATGCATAGTGATATCTAACAACCAATAGCTGAACTGAAGTTAACAGCATTTTGCCAGAACCCTTAATTGCTGGTATTTGTCTTTTCATGTGGATGGAGGTTTCTTCTTCCATGCCACAAAATCTGCATCCTTCTTCCTCCACTATTTTGAGCGTTTTCAGGTACCCATTCAGGCGACAATGTCCCGTTAGGATCCCTGTTAAAGCTCTTAGCGCAGTTTTACTTTGACTTATGCATTCATTTGATCTCAACAGGTTGTAGTCACCCAGAAGAGTCTTTGATTGTATAAGCCCTACTAGATCTTTCCAATGGTCAGATCTTCTCTTTTTCTCGACTTTACCTATTTCTTCCAATATTACATTGGGGCTGTTTCCGCAAAAGGGTTCAGGCCCCCAGAAAGGTATTTCAGTCCCCATCTTTGCTAGTTCATCTGCTATTTCATTTCCTTCTATTCCAGTGTGTCCAGGAATCCATAGTAAGGTGACTATATTGTTCTCGCCTAGCTCATTGAGTTTGTCTAGGCATTTCCACACCACTTTGGACCTGATTACTTACACCCACAGATAATTCTACCGGCAAACCCCACAAATATCAGCCATTTTAGACTCATAATTCTTATGGTGTTAACCCTGAAGGACAATTAAAGTAGCTTCTTAATTTTACATCACCTTCGCATTTAAAAGTCGGTAATTAAACGGATCAAATAAGCATAAACAAAAAATGCAAAGTAGATGAAGTCATAAAACTAATTAATTCACTGCTTTTCTCACGCAGGGTATTGGACTTAAAAAAAACGGAAACAAAAAAAAGTAATTACCAGCAATTTAAGTTGAATATATTTATTTGTTACTTACAATAATATAAAATCCTTATAAAAAGATTATGTTGAATTTCGACGTTATTTAGGAAAGTTTGCCAACGGGGTCGTGCGGTGATATTTTTCAGGGTGACGTATGTCTCTCAACTGCCGCCCCTTATTTTGAATATTTTAAAATAATAACAAATTATTTTCTGATGTAGGTAATAACTTTGATTACGCTTACACAAATCGGAAGAAGTTTAAGCTTTAAATAAAAAACAGACGCATAATAGTTATTTGTTTCACTAGGCATAAAAGCACAAGATTTAATGCCGCGGCATTAAATCTGCTTTTCTGCCGTGTGAAACATATAATTTTTTCTTCAAATTTGTTCCAATTCCACGCAAAACCGACTCTTTCATATTTAAATTGCGTTTCATTATCAATATCCAAATAACTAAATTATTTTATCAAAGGTAACTGGGCCCTGCGTTACTATGTTTACCGCTGATGACGTCTGTTGAATATGTTTGTTTAGTGTTTACTTTGTCATTGTAAATTTTGAAAAGTTGTCATGTTAGAAATTGATTTACTGCAAAGTGAGGATGAATTGATGCAATTAACACCACCTGAGATAGGAGACCAGGCACGAAATGTGGAATTTAACCTTTTACCGGAAAAAACAAGTAGGTACTGTATGTATATGAACCCACATACAGCAGATTCATGGAATATAGACAGAAAAAAAATATAGGATCTTTCTCTGAAAATGTGCTGATTACCTAGCAACGAACTTTTTCTGCCTAGGCAGTAAAAGTGGACTTTTTCTGCCTAGACATTGAAAGTACAACTTCTAAGCCTGCCAAGTGTCATTAAAAGGCCGCTTTTAATGTCATTTGGCGAAAAATATTTTTTTTTGGTGAACCATTTTACCTATTTAAAGCACGCCTCAGCGTGTTTAAATCGAACTTTAAAAAACGCGCGTGTTTTAAAGTTACCGTGGCAACATCAACAACTCGAGAAACGAAGTCTAAATCTATGGTCTAATTTTTTTATTATTGATCTGACAGGAGTAGTTATAAATATAAAGTTTATAAATTTATAAATTAAAATGGAAAGTGCCATTGGTATTGTTTGAAATATTAATATTTCGATTTTTTTAATACTATTGACATTAACAGAGCTCAATAAGGTTGAACTTCAATCAAAATACAAATTAGTTTATGTTTTTCTCATTTCCATGACAACGCAATTGGTATACATCATATACATCACGAATTCAACCATTTGACATTTAGTCCTTATTTCCATCTATGATTTCCATTTCTTGTTGTTGTAGTAGTTATAGACCAGTATTAATAATTTCAAAGTGCACCAATAAAAAAAAATTGCGTAAAGTATTCGTGGATAACTGGTCTTTAAAACACTTGCGCGTATTTTAAAGACCTTAATATCCACTTATACTTTAATATACTATTTTAGTTCTCTCTCCAAATTCCGCCCTTTTGTAATGAATGCAGCCTGATACAGTCGCCTCCCTGCTTCATAGTACCGCACGGCACTGTTCGCCAATGTCAATTTAATTGTCATTTGTTTAATAGAGTTATTCATAATAGTGTATTATACACCAAGGTGGGGAAGACTATTATTATTGACCGAGCGGAATAAGGTGCGAGGTTTATAAATGTCTTCACCACCATGGTGTAGATACATTTTTTCCACTACTAGCCAAATTTAAGACAAAAATGAAAAATAATTCACAAACGCACCACGAGAAGCGTTTACCCCGTCGTCTGACTGACAAGTACACTGTCAGTTTTCGGTATATTACGAACGTACTCGTTATGTCATCAGTCATTTTTGGTTGAGCGCGAATTTTAAACGAATGGCACTTTTATTTAAATAATTTTATCTTGATAGGTAATTTCAAGCAGCTAATATGTTACAGACAATCTCCTAGGTGTACAAAATTATGTTCCACAAGTTTTTGTTGAACTACTATCTCTGGATTGTCAAAATATTTGAATTCGTCCATTATTGACCTAGGCTAATAATAAAAAATTATTAACCACTAACAGAGAGTGAGAGGTCAGGGCGGGAAGTAGAGGTGTGTAATATGACACTTTCTAACCTTCAATGACGTTAGTAATGACAGCATTACATATATGGTTGTGAATAAAAAATATTACTTTTAGTTTTTTCATTTAGAAACCATTTGTAATTAAAAATTGCGCGTTGGTGATTGGCGGAAATTAAGACGAGGGAAATAGCCAAAAAAAATGAGGTACGTTAATTTTAATAAAAATGAAATAAAAGAAAAATTTCTTCATACCTAGTACCTCGTTAAAGCTTTTAGGCTAAACATTTTTGTAGATTGTCTAAGAAATATTTATCTCTATGTGTTTTATCATTAAGAAGATTATTTATTAATTGTTATTTCTTTATCAGATAGATATGATTGTTTGGCGTGGGAAATGAATCATAAATGAGTTCGAATTAGGCACGTATTTTTTGTTAATTTTTGTTATCACTGTTTTTATTTTGACGATTTTTTTTATTTACAATCGATTGTGATTCATTATTTCGGGTATTTGTTAACTGTCGATTAAATTACAGAAAGTAATAGATAGTAAATATCGGTTAGAAATATACATAAATCACACTATATTGTTTACGATTGACAATATCAACAAAAAGCTGTACATACGTATAAAAGTGAAATTACATTTTACAAAATACTAAAAATATATCAAAAGTTTGATGTAATAATATTTTTTTAATGTGTTTGGTGACCTAGACACTAAAAATGTTAAAAATAACAATAGTCAATCTAACATCCTGAATATAGGTATATACTGTACGTACCTAGTTCTCTAAATTTAGTATTAAATGGTAGCTAAGCGTAATTCGAAAATGTGTGCAGTCAATTAAATATATACAGGGTGTTCGTTTAAATAACAAAGTATAGAAATTACTTCAGTTTTAGTAGGTATCAATAAATTCCCTTGAAATTTTGGTTAACTTTCGCTATTATTATTATTATGACACTATGTTCTCAACCAGGGACGTATATAAGGGGGAGGGGGGTTTGGGGGTTCAAACCCTCCCCATGGAAAATACAATAAAGGTACAATAATTTTTTATTAGCATACTGGCGCAATATGAGTATTCATCGGGATGTGGCAATAGAAATAGATTCCTCAACAATTGTGAATAATTTAGCTGAAGAGGTTAAATTTACTTTTGTGAGCATGATTTTCTGTTTTAATAAAAGCTTCAATGTTCAATCATCTATCACTTTTTAAAGTAGGTGCTCCCAAATAAATATACCGGTAACATCTCGGCTGGTATGGGAATGCGGTGAAGAACTTGGAAGACTGGCGACTCGGAACAGTGTAACACTGGATGGGTCCCAGGTCACAAAGGAATCGCTGGAAATGAAAAAGCTGACGAATTTGCAAGAGCAGGATCCCCAGATGCTCCACTAGGTCATGGTTAAAGTAAAAGGGTTGGTATAAAAGAACAATCCATAAAACTCTGGAAGAATACGCCCAGGCAAACACATGGGAAGAAACTTATGGAGGAACCATCAGAAAAAGTAGCTAAAGAACTGCTCTCAATGAGCAGGAACAAACTACGCACCATAACGGGGTTTCTTACGGGACACTTTCCCACAAAGGAGCACCTAAACAAAATAGGGCTGTATAACGGAGACCTCACATGCAGGAGATGCAAAAAGGACACTGAAACAGTTCTGCACATATTATGCAACTGTGAGACGCTGGACCACAGGAAGCAAAAACTAAATGGAAGACCCCAAATGACTCCAGAAGACTTCTACAACCAACCAGTAAAGAACCTGTATGAGCTAATACAGGGAACGGATTGGCTGAATAGGCTGTAGTCAGAATGTTAGGAGAATCCACAATAAGCCCAAGAGACTGAGATGGTGCTGGCGAAGGGAAGGCTCCTTTAAAAAATATACACACATGGTTATAACATAAAATTGAATTGTTAAATTTTCAATTTGAAGTTATATAACAGTTTATAGAAATTTTTATTTTCTAGATTTTTTCTTGAGTAGGCCGTAGAAAAAATATGCTGTTCGACTCGTGTGGATTGTCCATATCGCACTTGAACGATTGAGCTTGGTCCTCGAGCGATATGGCCATCATATCCACACTAGTTGCACAAACTACTATTTCTATCAAAATATGCCCTTTTACATTTAAAAACAACCTGTTAAATGTCAAATCAATTTATCCATCCATTTTAAAGTTATCGAATTAAAACATTCAAGTTTTCAATAATTCAACACCCTGTATTTCGAAAAGTAAATGTGCTAGACCCCTTAATCCTCATATCATTTTGTCCAATTTTACGAAAGGAATCTACATGCAAACGTTGTAATTACCCTTAACGTTCGAGATGCTTATACCATTTTTTGCGCGATCGTATTGAAATGAATTCCGAATAAAATAATTTAAATTTCTTCGAAATGAACGAAATGTCAAAAGTGACATTTATACTTCTCGATCAGTTTAAAATATATTTTGCATTTTGGTGAAATTGTTTTTATTACTTTTCGACGTCTGAACAGTAAGTAAATCACTTACCGACGTGTTAAACTTCGAAACCAGTAAGCACAACCTACCGTCCTGACAACCGATGCTGTAAATAAACAAAAAAGATCAATCGCGCAAAAAAAATTATGGAAATAATAGTAAAAATGTATCCGAACAAATTCAAGTAGTTCACCAACACTGCGAATACCAGCTTTGCATAGAATTTTAATATAGCATCGGTGGTTCAGTGGTAGAATGTTCGCCTTCCATGCGGGCGGCCGAAACATATGAATCGCTGCTTCGTAAAGTGTTCGTAAACGAGAGAGAGACTCAGGAGAGAGCACACGCACGCAAGCAAGGCACATAACGAAGCAACGTAACATAACGTAACGGTCAGATCTTTTGCGTCGCGACCCCTGGTCGCTCAACCATAACCTGATGTAAAGAACTAAAGTTCCAAAAATATTGAATAAAATGGTGTTTTTATTGACTTTTAATTATAATTGATTATTAAATTATTGATTATTTCTAATTAAATGTATATTATTGACGTGTGGACCATAATTGTTAAAAATTTACAGATCAATAATTTTCTAACTTCAAAATTTAACAACCACAACTACAAAATGGCAAATAATTTCTTTTTGTGCGATCGATCTTTTTTTATTTACAGCATCGGTTGTCAGGACGGTAGGTTGTGTTTACTGGTTTCTAAGTTTAACACGTCAATAAGTGATTTACTTTCCGTTCAGACGTCGGTAAGTGAATTACTTACCGACGTCTTAGCCCTACATACATTTAAGTGGTCCTAAATAATATATTACTTCATTCATTACACAAAAGGAACAAAGAAAATAATTTTAATAAACAGAATCGAACAGAACAATATAAAAAGTAATAAATACATATATATATAAAAACAATTTCACCAAAATTCTAATTATATTTTAAACTGATCGAGAAGTACAAATGTCACCTTTGACATTTCGTTCATTCAGAAGATATTTAAATTATTTTATTCGAAATTCGAATATTTCAATACGATCGCGCAAAAAATGGTATAAGCATTTCGAACGTTAAGGGTAATACCGGTCTCCAGCAAAATTCGACATTGCTGTCGAACGGTAAACAACCCTTACCGTTCTTGATACTTGATATACTATAAAAATATTCTTAATTTTAGTCTCAGGCTCTAGTTCAAATTTCCCCTATAGGTAATATGTGTAGTTTGAGATTTTCATGAGGTATGGTACTGGAAAGTTAAAACCGCCCCACTAAATATTAACAAAAATGTCAGTATTAATTATGGAGAATAGATATAAAAAGAATGCATTTATAAATAGAAGTAAAATTAGTTAGCAATTGAAAAAAAAATATCCAAATCATTAAATTTGTAATACGAGCTGTTTCCTGCTGGAATCAATTCAACATGAACAAATTATTGTTTTAATTGGATACCTACAAATTATCACTTTATTATTACAAGCCAAAAAACGTACCTTTTTTCAATAAATTCATAATTATAATGATAATTAAAAATTCAAAAATACAGCAAAAAATATTATTAATCAATATTTTTTAAACAGTAGTCAACAAGAATTTGCTTTTAAATTGTCTGTATATATTTTTTATTTAAGAAAAATAACTGCTAATTTATAAAAATAAATTTCTTACCGCCAATAATTTTAATCCTAAACTATTAACAACATTCACCATAACGTCTCTGGCTGCAACTGGCATTTTTCCGGGATGTGGATACGTATGAAAGTCTTGTCCTATCCAGGACGTCCCCTGTAACACCCTTCGATTATGCACTAGCCCCAAACCAACCGGAAAACTACATAAAAGTATTAAAAACCACATTTTACAGGAATACCCCATTTTCCAGCTACCTTTACTTGTTTGACGACAAAATTTATTTAAAACATTTATCGGATATATTCAAACGCATTTTAAAAATATTTTCGTTCGTTTTTAAAAAACATTTTAAGTAGATTTTCCTATTTGTGGAAATTGCGATGTTACGCTACTGGTACTGGCGAATGGCCCCCTGTTCGAATGAAACTGAATTGCAAATTGCAGATTTTCTAGTTCCAGTGGGAGGAAGGATGGCAATCAGCAAATTCGTTAAGAGTGTGAGATTGGAGGGAATATTATTGGCAAATATTTCATTTTCGAAGATTGCCTATTTGTATATTTAATGATGAATAGAGTTTAACTTGATTATTGTCGAAATGATTAAAGTATTTTTGCTTGGTTTTTTTTTGTTTTTTGTTTAAAGACATTAGCGTACAAAAATTGTATATAAATTAATTTTAAATAAATCAATTTTCGGCAAATCGCCAAGAAATGTGACATTCCAGACATTTCTTAAAGAAATAGTCAAGATTTTCTGACAGTTGTATATAATATAGACTTAGCTTGCGCCTCGGCTTATCAATCTTCACAGTAGTCCAGGAATGTTAGGCTTTTACTACTCGGTGAATAATGTACTAATTTTTCCACTACTAGTTGTGAAGTTGACTGCAATTATTGCTTCTTCTAGCCAACTGAGAAGTTGAATTTCTCTATTATAATTTTTTTCCTATTATTAACCTAGGTCAATAATGACAAATTCAAATATTTTGAGAATTCAGGGATAGTAGTTCAACAAAAACTTGTGCAACATAATTTTGTATACCCAGTAGATTGTATTTAACATATTTACTGCTTGAAATTACCTATCAAGATAAAATTATTTGAATAAAATTGCCATTAGTTTAAAATTCGCGCTCAACCGAAAATGACTAATGACATAACGAGTACGTTCGTAATATATCGAAAACTGTCAGTGTACTTGTCAGTCAGACGACGGAGTAAACGCTTCTCGAGGTGCGTTTGTGAATTACTTTTAATTTTTATCTCAAATTTTATAGCAGTGGAAAAAATTGTGTATACATCATGATGGTGAAGAAATTTATAAGCATCGCATTAATAGTTTTCATCACCTTGGTGTATAATATACTATTATTTTTTGTACCAAAACAAAGATTTTATATCACACAAATCAGTAAATCTACTGTATAACAGTGCCAGTTGAACTTTACCTATTCCTATGCCACATATGTTCATAAAACTTCTTGTTTCCACATATTTGCAAACTTTATACATGACCGAAGAATTTTAAGAATTCGTATGGAATTATTTACATAAAATGTGCTCTATATGAAATCTGAGGAATTCTAAAGACGTACGTAATATGTAGACATACATACATGCATAGTTTTAAGTTTTAACCCTTATTTTAATAAATATTTCCATCAAGATCACGTTAAAATACAGGGCATATATGCCACCCTATTTACATGTCTACAAAGTATAACTATCCATAATACATTTGGTAACTCAAGAATTCTAATAGATGTCAAAGTTAATAGTTTAATACTATTATAACGTCTTTCAAATTTGGAAATTGCTCTTCAAACATCAGAACGTTCACTATCTACCTTGTACTGATGAAGCGCAATACACAATTGTCCCTTCTAATTCAATGTCCTTTGTGGCATATAGCCAGAGAAGTAGTTGTTGCTTCTCAGTGAACGGTCTTATAATAGTATTAGTAATCTTTGACATCTATAGATAACATTGAAAACGACAAGAAACTGTATTTAAGTAAATAACAATTCTAATATCCAGATATCCCAATAATATCAGGATATAGGGTGGTTTTGGTAAAATATACATAAAAATATACAATTAAAAATTAATTACTACTTATTTATTTAACCTCTCTTGCTTCAGCCATTCACATGATTTTATATCAAACACCTAATGATGGGTTTGGTGAATTATAGACCAATCATATCTTCATTACAATGACATAGTTTTTATTGAAGCATTGCAAGGCTGTTCTCTAAAAACTTATATTTATCAATTGTGTGCTCAATTAAATTGCTAGCTTCAATCCTACTATTATGTAGTCGTTTACGGGGCTATAACGCAACGTCCATACTATTCAATCGAATTTTGCAGACATTTTAGAGGACAAGCGGTGACAGAATTACATAATAAATTATAGTATTACTATCTTACTGAAATTTGCCATATTAAATATTTGAATGAGATGTATTGGTGGTTGCCTATAGATAGTGGATACTGATGAACATTTTGTATTGGTGGTTGCGTTGAAGCTTTGTTTGAAGAACAGCAGTTTCATGGTGCGTGCGCATAACTTCAAGATGGCGAGAGAGCTCATAAATTGCTGTCATTTTTAAATCTCTAAAATTCATCCTGTATAAATGGCGTAAATCGCGAATCTTGTACTTATTGTAAATTGTAAATAGTTTATTGTATAGTTAGTGATAATATTTTGTGTCGTGAATTGAAAAAATAGTGTACAAATTGTGAATTCCAATAGTGTTTGTGTACAGTGGAAAATATCTTAACAAAGCCGACGCCGAAGATCGTAGAAAATTTCAAGAAATACAATTAGTTGATGTAAGTTGTGCCTCCTGGCCAGCAATAAGTAAGTTGATTGTTATTACAAACAGCTTTATTTTCGCTGGCAGTTAAAGAATACCACCAATATTCTTTGTTATTGATAGTTGTCAAAACGCCATCATTTTGTTTAGTACCGGGAATAACAAAATGTCAAGTCGTAAACAAATTAAAACAGTTTTCATCTTGGGTTAAAATCGTTTTAAAATGGGTGTTTTATTGACTGCTTATTTCAATAACAACAACTTAATCGAATCGTTGATGAAAACCTACGAAAAACTTGGGTAAATTTGACAGATGGTGATGTTGTATTTTCCATTGCCAGGGTATTGCTTATTCGATAATTTATAAAAATATTGATTATCTGCTTTATAAAGATTAAACATTGCTGTACTGGTATAATTATACACATACTATAGTTACAAAGACTCTTACAATATAATTTTATAAGTTGTTGACATCTTATTGTGTACTTAAACAATATTAATTGTTATCTTGTGTAATCGGAAGACAGCATAGACGCATATACAATTTATATTTGCACACATTATATGTTTTTATAATGAACCTTTTTTGATGATAGAATTCTCATATTTTCTAATCACTAATTAGTTGCTTTGAAAACTAATTTATTGATATTATGGAGGAAAATTCATCCATAATCGTTTTTTAAGTACCACAGAAGTTTGATACTTCAACTTATTACAACAAGACATTGCTAAACCTTCTCCAGCTATCAGTAGACATATTCTTAATATGGACATGTAATCGTAGAAGTATTCTATGATAACTCTTCCATTTCGTTTATTTACTGTGGTGTGGATATGAAACTATCTATGCTGTATACGTTTCTTCCAAACTACTATGCCTATGTTTGAAAGGCTTTGGTTGGTTCTTATTGTTTATATTTAAAGAGTCAAAATAATTTGAATAAACTTGGGCAGTCATGCAAAGGTTGAGATTATTAGTATCTAAAGTGACCATATAACATAAGTACTCATGTATCTAGATCAGTTGCAATTATTTGTAATGACTCAGTATTTTCTGAATAAAATGGAGGAAAGGAAATTAAGCTAGGCTATAAGGCTTCACTTTCATTTAGGATCTACTTATGTTATCAGAGGATATTTTACCTAAAACCTTGGGATTAAGTTATACATTCTTAGTGAATGTAACAATTTACAACTATTACTCTTTTTTAGCAACACCAATGAAGTGGTTGGGGGGTGGAGAAGGAGATGGCATAATAAAAGCTGAAATGGATCGAGGGCCTCATCGTACACAAGATGATGCTGCAGTTGGTTACATTTTTCAAAGACCACCAGATCCAGAATTTCCCTCATTCGGTCCTAAGCAGCAAAGATGGGCTGGAGATGAGGGAATTGTTGATGTAAGTAACAAAAATAAAAAATTAACAGTGGCCATATTTATAATTTATACTATTATAGTAACTATATGCTTTGGTTTTATTTCCAGAACCAACACGATCAAAAATGGAAATACCCAACATTGGTAAATAACAAAGTGGCAACTCCTCCTAATAGCATTTCGTATATGGGCAGTGCCGGTGCTGCCGCCGCGGCCGCGATGCCACCCCTTTACGATATGGGTGGTCAAAACATCAACAAAGGTCTTCAACCACACGAACAGCAATTCATTTATATGCCAAATCAATTGCCGCCACCTCCGGCAGCTGGAATGACTTTGCATCATCCACCTTATTTGCCACCACAAAGTTTGGCACAACAATTGCACCAGCAGATGAGACACCAACAAGCACAGGTGAGTGACTGAAACATTTTTGGTGTTTAAACGTATACTTTGAGGTATTTTTAGAACCTATTAAGTATTTAATAATTGTTTGCGATCAAAAACTGAGTATTAGTGGGGCGAGTTGTGTTTTAAAATGTCTGGAACATTGAATCGGTTAAAAGTTTACTAATTTGTCTCTTGATAAAATCATGTTTTGCTCTACGTCTTGAGGTATATATTTGTGTACAACATTTTATGGAAAGCTGCATTAGAGATATAAATATTAGGGCTTGTACAACCCTATACCTTCTATTGCTTTAGTGCCGTATATAGATCAGTGTCAAATTCCACGTGTCATTGAAATTGTTTCTCTATTTTACGTGAACTTGACAGAACATCATGAAATTTGAAATTAACTTTCAACCAAATGCGAAATTAATATATAAGCCTAGTCGTCAGAAACTGGCATCTTATTTCCATCATTTTCTCCCTTCCACATCAGTCATGTCTGCCATCCACATTACTAAATACCATAGGCGTTCGTTACGAAGAAGATTTTTGAATATTATTTATTTTTTTATTTATTTATTAGAAGTTGAGGTTGAAGGTTTTGTTTAATTGAATACACTATTTACATAATATTAACATTATTACAATCTTTATGTTGTCAACTCTTCCAAATCGTGCTTCTCATAGACCAATTCAGAATGACGTTACTGATAGGTCGGCCATATTGTGCTGGGTCCTCCGATTATGGAATTGTCTATAAATGATATTGGAAGAGCAAAAATTGACTAAATAATATTCGTTAAATAATTTTTTTTTAAACTACTGTTGAAAATGCATCAGCGCGTTCCGTCTATGGTCCTTAATGTTAAAATGAAAGCCAGTTAACCGTGAACAACAAAATATCGTGAAGCAGTGGAGACGTTTAATCGATAAATCGTAAAAGGGGGTGCCGAAGGGGCCGAAAACCCCCGGTCCTCCATTGCCAGTTGTTTTTTTTACCGATTGCTCTGAATGAAGTGCCGAAAATTCGATCCGTACTTTTTTTTGTTGGTTCTCTTCTATTTTCCCATCATCTGGTTCTTTTGGTCACTGGTGTTAGCGAGATGAATGAGATTTTTGTTTTAACGGATAGGGTATTATACGAGGGCTATGTCAAAATTACCAGAGAAACAATAAATACAGTAAAGAGCTGTTTTATTATGGATTATGATGTGCTGTAAATATACACTGTGGGCCGAAATAAAGGAGTACATTTTTTTATTGGAAATATTTTTTTTGTTTTTTTGGGCGATTTATTTTTTTGCCAGGGCTAATAACATAACATGTCCTCAACATGAATGTAATTTTGGTACAGGGTCGGACTTATAAAAAAAATTATATAACAGTGCATTTGAGTTCGTTGCAAATGAAAACTGTCTTAGCTAAAATTGTACTAATATGCTTTTTCGGTAGATAAACTATCCAGAATACTTCAGTAAAAAGGAAATTTTCCGAAAGTACCGTATACGCGAAATACCATTTTTTTTATTAACCCTTGAGTGGTCGGGTTGGGTCTGTGGGACCAGCAGCCATTTCGTTCTCGTACACCACTCTTGTTTTATATCGGAGCGCGTCGCAATTGTCAGTACCTTTTCGTCCGAAGGTCGAGTATTAGTGAACCAAGGCGTGTGCGTTAGTGTCCAATAGTTCGCTAGTTATTTGCATGTTTGGTCTGTCAGACCCCACCCGACCATTTAAGTAACTTTTGTAGCTTCGACAAGTGAATTTGTTTTCCTGCCCAGATCGAAAAACAAAATATTTTTGTGTCAAATGTCAAAAATGGCTATGCTTAGAACATGTTCGTCCGATGTGCGAATAATGCATTGAAAATTGAAGTGAGTATTAGGGTTTTTTCTACTAAATGTAAGAAAAGTGCATTTTTGTTAACCTATTTTTCGTATTTTATTAAGAAACGTTTTTTATTAGATAGTTTGCGTATAAAATAGTTTTATTTTATTATTTTATAATATATTCTGCAAAATAAAAACTGGGTCTCACAGACCCCACCCGACTCTTCAAGTGATTTGCAAGCACCCGATTTCTCAAGGGTTAAACAACATTTTAACAAATAACACAGTTATGAAAACAGTTTAGTAACTTTAAAACTCTGAGTAAAATATTATGAATGTGGCCACCATTATTGTTTACCACTTCTTGAAGTCGTCTGCGCCATAAATTGATAGCCCCATTTATTGCACCCTGTTTACAATTGTTCCAAACAAACTGCATTCTTTCTTTGAGCTGCTCGATTGTTTCAAATTGTTGTCCCTCATACAAATTTTGTTCGAAAATTCCCCAAATTGAATAATCAACCGGATTTAATTCTGGGCTGTTAGGTGGCCACATTCATAATATTTTTCTCCAGGTTTTTAAAGTTACTAAACTGTTTTCATAAATGTGTTATTTGTTAAAATGTTATTTAATAAGTGCTGAAGTGCCGAAAAAGCATATTAGTAAAATTTTAGCTAAAACAGTTTTCATTTGCAACGAGCTCAAATGCACTGTTATATAATTTTCTTTATAAGTACGACCCTGTACATTATTTTTGCTTTCAAATTTACAGACATGTTGAGGACATGTTAGGTTATTAGCTCTACAAAAAGAAAATAAATCGCCCGAAAAACAAAAAAAATATTTTCAATTGAAAAATGTACTCCTTTATTTCGGCCCACAGTGTACATTGTCACTTCATTGATCACCTGTCGGGGATTTATGGCTTTCCCCCACCATAATATATTACATAGGATATCATTTTTGTTAATGAAACAAAGTTTTAGGCTCTCTGCTTCTGTAAATTTTTATATGGATAACTTAACATTATTTTAACCTCTTAAACTTATTGTGGACACCCTGTATGTTTGATAATATTACCTTATAATAATTGTACATTTGCCGTTAAGTATATCTCGTTATATTAGTCAATCCATTTCTAGAGATTTTCAATTTTACATCGATTTCCGTCTAATTGCTAGCTGTCGCCATATATAATTGTCCTTATACAGGGTGGCTCTTATTTAGGCGCCGACATTTTCATAAAAGTGAATTGAATTTTATTTGTTAGAACACTATACAGGGTGTTTTATTAAGTAAGGTAAGCGGAGATATCTCAGAAGATATTTAAAAATTGGAAAATATTGACATAATAATATGTGAGACTTATTAACTGTTTAGGGCAACCCATATGCTTTCTGTTGAATATAGAAAATAACAATTTACAAAATTC
>CAJUYI010003065.1:26695-44614 GCA_910591695.1 Galerucella pusilla | reverse complement strand
GTAATTTTGTGATACCACGTACAAGTTGTTGAGGCTCTCAACATCTTCTGTGGGCTCTTTAATGTTTATTGTATTATATTGTGTTGTATTTACTGTATGTTACTTGTATCGATAAACATTCATTCATAAAGCTTCAAATTAGACTTCTTATCAATTAGTTTTTCCATTTAATCCATATTTAATTCTTCACAAGGGCTCAAACTTTGCTTAATATGTGTAATTACCTCATGATTCGTGATTTTTTCAACAAAATTTGGTTAGCATATCAGTCTTTATTCGATGAGAACTCTAAGTTCAACCTTAATCTACATGATATATTTTCTTCTTAATTTTCAATAAATCCATTACCTCAAAATTCTTTGCCAAAAATATTTCGATATTTTGTCAAATCGCTGCCGATAGATTCCCCTTAAAGTTTCAATGAAAGCACAGAAGCCACTGGATTTATATAATTGAAGCGGCTAACAAACAAATTATTTGTATAATTAGCAATACTGAATTTTGCGAATTTTGATTGCGAAGCTACAACAAAATGCTGAAATATTTGTAATAATCCCCCAATTTTAGTAATCACTGAAGTTCAGTTTACGGACGATTTGTTAAATTCGAAATAGAGCAAATGTAGCAGCCCTTACATTTTGCTCGGCAACTTAATATAAAAAGAACGAAAATCATTGGGAACAAAAAATATTGACCATATTCATCCCATTTTTCTTGGAAAATAACATCGCTTTGCACAAGAAAAGTGGAATGTTGAAAAGAGAGAGAAAAGCGGCCCCGGCCATCGAAATTGGCTGAATGTCCGGCAAAATAGCCATTTTCTAAAGAATCAGTCAAGGATAAAATGGAATCCTTTTAAAAACAGATGCCTTTAGGTTACAAACCAAAGTATCTGGATGAAGAACTCTTAGAAAAGAACCAGCGAAAAAATCGCAGTCACGGCCGTACATCTGTACACAAACAACTGAAAATAGCATTACAGGAAAATTCAAGAAAAGAAATTGTTTGTTACAAAAAAATTATTTAATAAACAAAATTTTCATTAATAAGGAAGACTGAAACGTTCATTAAATATACTAGTTTGTTTATAAAATGTATAAAACTTGGGTCCACAGTTTGATTTTACAAATATTTTTGGTATACATGGCTGATTCAGGACATTTGCGACCCTCGCTTCCAAATAATGATCACATTAAAGTAAAGAGTAATAAGTACTGAAATTTGGAATAAAACTGGACGTAGACACAGAAGCTCGAAAGATGGCGTGGGATTGAGCAGATTGTGAGAAGATTCCTGAGGACTTGATTGAAATTATATAATTTGCCATATTGCAATTAGTTTACACAGTGAACACTATACTCCTTTCTAAAAATTCCTCCTTCACCTACGTCATTCAGCAAGTGGAACGCCCGACACGTTGTGAACCACATTCGGGAAAACATCCTAAAGTGTAATCATCTCACTCCTCCAACATATCACCTATCACTCGACATCTATCGCCTGTCGCCTACAAAGTATAGTTGTAGCTTTGGGCATTGCATATAGAAGTGACCTGGTTCTGGCGTAGCGACCACTTAAAATTTGCAAAGAAGCGTAACTGAATGCAACTTTATACGACTATAGATCAGGTTAGTGCAACACAAGCACACAAGACTAGCTATGGGTGGAAATACCTATTTCATAGATTCCAAATTTCAGATTTATTGAACGTTTACCAAACTCAATAATATACAGGAACATTCGATAGAAACTTTGAAAACATTCACGGTTCATGTCCGCATAATATTCTACGAATTTTTCGCTTCATTCAGCTAAAAATGATAGATCCAATATTCTCTTCGTATATGTGTAGAGGTAAGAGGTAAAGGGTGTAGAAAGTGGACAGTTTCTCATTTAGTACGGGGTTCCGCAAGGAACGGTGTTTGGTCCTTTTTTGTTTAGCATTTATGTGAAAACAAGTACTGTGATTAGTTCTGACGACATCGCTATCTTTTCTGCTTCTTTTTCTGACGACACCGCTATATTTTCTGCTTCTTTTTCTGAAGACTCCATACTAAGTATCAGGGTATAACGATCGATCAGCATTTTCCTTGGAACCTACACATCTTCACAAATTGGAGCTAGCTTCAGAAGCTTAACTATAAGTTATAAAATAATTAATATTTTCTTCCTCAGTGTACATTAATTCAAAACAGGAAAATATACAATAATTTGTGGACACAAATTCAAAACTTCTTTTGCTGCTAAGACCAGAGATAATAATTCAATGTCCTCAGTGGCATATAACCAGGGAAGTAGTTGTTGCTTCTTAGTGAACGGTCTTTGTTCTTTGATTTTTAGAGACTCTGTAAGGTAATAATATTATACTAGTACCTTTGACATCTATTGATAACACGCTTCACAAAAATGACAATTGATTTGCAGGAAACGGTGATTAAAGTAAATAAATTAGAAGCTTTGCAATCGTCGTATAAAATATTATGGTATTTATATTTTCACAAGTTATAACCAATCTATCGATCTAATAAGTTGGGTAGTACAATTTCTATCAAAATAAAATCTCACGGACAAAATTATTGCATATTTTATTTTAGGTCTTTACTTCTTTTCCCTTTATCACATTTGTGATTTCGGTTGATAAATCTGTTACATTAGAGTTTTTTACGTTATTAATTATCAAATTAATTACATATTTAATCTTTACAACAGATTCGTGAAGAAATTAGTGAAGTGGTCTGTTTTTGATAATAACGTTTAATTAGGAAAGAACAACAACATAGACAGGATACATTAATTTAAGACAAAATTATAACAATTTAGTACTTAGTTTTTCCCTCTCTAGCTCTAACGATAGCCTGCATCCTCCTAGGCATGCTGCGCAAAAGTTCTTTGATGGTTTCTTGTGGTATTCGATTCCATTCTTCCTGTGCAGCAATCCTCAATTCTGCAATTGAGTTAGGAGCTGGATTACGTGCTTGAATATTTCTTTTCAGGATGTCCCATACTCGTTCTATGGGATTTGCGTCAGGACTGTATGTTGGCCACTTTAGCTTCGCAATCCCGACATCCTCAATGTACTGGTTTACTGTTCTTGCGGCATGGGCACAGGCATAATCGTGCATTAGCACAAAGTTATCATATCCAATAAAGCCGATATATGGTATAACATGTTCTGCAAGGATGTTGCGTATGTACCAGTCAACATTCATCCTCAAATTCACTTCAATGAGCTCCGTGCGACTCTCCAAAGAAATGCCCCGCCCATAGCATAATGGAACCACCATCAAAGCTAAGATTATGTGCAAGATTACATTCTGCGAAACGTTCTCCTGGCCTTCTGTACATTCGACTACGTCCATCAGGCTTCCATAATTGTATTCTTGTTTCGTCTGTAAAAAGAACTTTTTCCCATTGATGTTCATTCCAGTAAGCATGTGCTCTTGCAAATTGTAACCGTCCGATTTTATGGCGTGGAAGAAGCCAAGGAGCTCTAGCAGGACGTCTTGGCTTTAAATCGACCTCCTTAAGTCTCCTTATTATTGTTTTGGTAGAAACATTGACTTGACTTGCATTGCATTTAATAATTGGTTTTTTAGATGCGGAGCAGTGAGTGTACGATTTCGCAAAGATTGAATTCTTAAATATTGCTCATCCCTTGGCGTTGTACATCTTTTACGTCCTTGACCAGGCCGCCTTTTGTATCCTCCAGTCTCATTGCAACGTTTTAGCACGCGAGAAACAGTCGATTGATGGACATTCAATATATGTGCAATGTCTTTTTGTCTGTACCCCTCATTGATTAAACAAACAATTTTAACCGAGACTAACTCATTTAAACGAGGCATTTTACTAACTGAAACTACAGATTGAAGAAATAATGCACTGAAAATGTCATTCTGACAACGCTAAATAAAGGGAAACCACTGTTTTAGTCGTCAAGGCACACTATCCTACATTTATAGTTTTCCGCTAATTTAACGTTATCGCTTATTCAGTTTATACATTACTCTATTTGTAATAAATTGCAAAATACGTAGAACACTCCAATGTAACAGACTTAGCAACCGAAATCACAAAAGTGCTTAAGGGAAAAGAAATAAAGACCTAAAATAAAATATGCAATAATTTTGTCCTTCAGTGTACATATTTACTTTGTTTTCAATCGATAACGAAACAAAAAAATATCGTATTCGTGATTTTTTCATCACTATTGGTCGACTGAAATGGAATACCTACTAGCAGCGATATAATATATATAGCAATGTTAACCATTCATCCCGCGGGAGTCCTGAAATTTAATTAACAACACCGCGTCAGGTATTGCCAACAGCGCAAAGACCGGCACTACACTTTCTGTGTACTTCAGATACATAATACAGGGGTTCCCTGGGGTAAGCATGGCCAACAAAAAGTTTTAATTAAAATTGCACGTTAAATTAACAGTTCTTAGCTAGGTATATGCACAAGCAAAGTTCTTTTTCCAAATAATGATTCTGGAATTTACTTCAGAATAATACAGGTGATACAAAAAATGGAGAGTTTGCTTAACTTTTTTTTGTATTGTCTCAATTACTCCAACTTGAATTACTGGTTGCTTTCTTAAACTAAAGGCATTGCACAATGGTAGTTTCTTACACAATAGCACTGGGCGAACCGAAAAAGTTCCTGTGCGGTCTTAGAAAGTTCCTGAGCGGACTAAGAAAGTTCCTGTGCTGAGATAGCATCCGGGCTAACACCATTCCTGGGCAAATATCAGTCTTGAATCGATGATTTTCTGGACTAAGTCAGTTTGTGGGCTAATACCAGTCATATATAAAGAAGTCTCCGGATAAGACAGTTCCGGAAAATTATCCTTGTCATCAGCTGATTTTTAGATTTTTTTTTATATTTTGTTTCAGGAAATAAAACTAGTGGTGCCCGTTATTTTTTCATCAATATAATATTTCTCTATCTAACTTCCAGCAGATAACAAAGCACTGAGAACTGACTTTGTTATCTCCAAATTTAAATTCACTTTGGCAAGAACCTGCGCAAGTATATTTTCATTTTTTTGACGTGGTTTGTCATCACTAGTGTTTGGTCTATGACAATACTGTCTATTGTGCCTCAAACCAATCAATTCAAGAGTTGAGTCATTCTACAACCAAGAGACGTCATTCTGTCTTTTTGATCAGTTCTATTCTACCCTGTAGTGTTTAGCAAATATTCAGGTTATAGAGTTCTTGTCGCAGATCATGCCCAGCAGACACCAGTGTTCAATAAAATATCGACAGAAAAGCTTACAAAATGAGAGTTAAAATCAGAGAAGTGAATATTTTTGAATGACACGTATTCAAAAAATTGAAACAAGAGAGATGAAACAGAAAAAATAAAAATATAGTCAATGGAGTTAATGAAATAAGAGCTTACGTTAATTTCAGTTTAATTCCAAAAAAGTCAATGAATCTCAATGACGTGATAAATTCCTTTTAATTTACTTTATAACATCTCCTTTTGCAGCACAGACTGAAACTTTGCTTCTTTTGTATAATATTGAAAAGCCCTTTGAAAATCTCCCTGAACTGATCCAAACTTGTTAATTAAGGATACTCTAAAAAATAGACTCGCCCCATCCCAGGATTGTTTGTTCTGATCCGTACCAAGAAGTTTTAGTTCTGTAAGTATATTTTTGATGAAGTCTTGATAGGTTTCCTTTGAGCGTCGATATTAATGAAGTTCGACGTTTTGACATTAGAACAATCACGTTAGGAAAAAGCAGTTGTTTTAGAAGAGCTTTTGTTAAACATACATTGTTTCCAGTTTCGATTATGCTTTAAGAATTAGTTTCCAATAATTAAGTAGTAAAACAAACTGGATCATAAAAGGATTTTTCAACAATTGGTAGATTGAGATTGTTTTGAATGGTGGTGGTCATTTTCGTTCATACGTTTGGGTTGGGCTCAACCCAGGCACTTGAACTGAATCTTTGCACCATTACCCATGTTATCTTTATCTACCTACTTCCATTCCAGAAGCCTTGTGCCTTCTATATGGACCACCAGTTTATCTGGAGGGATCTTCAGTAGTTGTGATGGTTGTATTATTTCCACTTCAAAGTGTTTCCGTCCGAGTCCTTGTAAGTTCTCACAGAAGCAGAGTATGTGAGTAAGTGTTTCATCGTAGAGTTTACATTTTCTGCACATAGGTTCACTAACTTTGCCCATCCTGTGCAGATGCTTCCTCAGGGTACAGTGTCCAGTTACCAGGTCGGTAACTGTCTTCAAATTTCTCTTACCGTGCAGTTTCAACAGCCTGGACGAGAGTTCCTTGTCTAACTTATTCAGTAAGCTCTTAGTATGGAGGTGTCTTTATGTCAACCTCCTTTTGAGTTGGTGTACCTTAACTAGCCAGTTCCCGACTTCCCCTCTTATGTAATTCATGGTGGTACACCGAGAGAAGAGTTATTTATAGACAAATAATCTGAATTGTTTGACCCCCCTTTTATTATTAAGAAGCCATATTAACGTGAAAATATTGGAAAATTTTTATATAAAAAAATTATTTATTCGAGTGTAACTTCTTTAATGTAAAAAAATTTGTTCTCCTTCATGCACACATTCATACAATTCATCAGAAACCATAAAAGTCTACGAAGCACATTATAATATTTTGTTATAAAATATATATATATATATATATATATATATAATCATACACCCTTTTACCGTTAGGTGTCGGGTTTACATTTAATTTCAATTTTCATATATAAACGTTTTCCATGCTCTTCTGTCTTTTGCT
Organism: Galerucella pusilla; assembly: GCA_910591695.1. Classification (NCBI taxonomy): domain Eukaryota; kingdom Metazoa; phylum Arthropoda; class Insecta; order Coleoptera; family Chrysomelidae; genus Galerucella; species Galerucella pusilla. The sequence continues at coordinate 37,837 of CAJUYI010003065.1, read as the reverse complement.
AATATAGCTGCTTCTTTCCATGTCTTCCCTCTTTGTTGTATTATGTTACCCACCTCTTTATTCCATGTTTGCCTGGGTCTTCCCCTTTGTCTTTTTAGCTGTGTTTTTGCTTCGTATATTCTTCTTACTTGTCTGCTATTACTCATTCGTTGTATATGTCCCCACCAACTTAATTGTCGTTGTTCAATAAATTTCAAGATTGGTTCAACCCCCAATTCTTCTCTTATACTTGTATTCCGAACTCTGTCCCTCCTTGTTACTCCTATTATTCGTCTCAGGTACTTCATCTCAGCGGCTTGGATTTTACTTTTTTGTGAGTTTGACAGAGTCCATGATTCACATCCATATGTAAGTATAGGTCTATATATGGTATTAAAAACTTTAATTTTCGTTTGTTTAGAGATTTCTTTTTTATTGGTAAATTTTTGGTTCATTGCATAATATAATTTTATTGTTTTATCTATTCTCTCATTTATTTCAATATCTTGTTTTCCATTTTGTGCTAAAGTTACTCCTAAGTATTTAAATTCTTTTACTTGTTCTATTTGAATATTGTCTAGTTTGATTTTAGTTTCAATATTTTGATCACCTATTATCAATATTTTGGTTTTATTTATATTTATTCTCATTCCTTCTTCTTCCAGTGCTTGTTTCCATATATTTAAGTTTTCTTGTAGTTGTTTCTCATTTCCTGCCACTAATACCACATCATCAGCAAATACTCCTTCAGATATTACCACTCTTTCTAAATTTTTATAGCCCACAAACATGGCTTTGGTTTTTCTTTCACATTTCTTTATTATAGTATCCATGTGTACATTAAATAGGGTTGGGCTTAGTCCTCCACCTTGTCTTAATTTGTTTTATATATATCTTGGATAACTCTTATTATTTTGCTATCTATGCATCTTTCTTTCAGGCCTCTCCATACTTTTGTTCTAGGGATTGTGTCGAATGCTTTTTCCAGATCTACGAAGGCTAGATATATATTTTTATTTTGTGGTTGTCTCCTTTCAATTATTTGTTTGATTGTGAAAATATGATCTTGAGTGCTTCTCCCAGGTCTAAATCCACTCTGTGGTTCCGACAATTGTGTTTCTAGTATTGGTTTTAACCTGTTATTTATTATTTGTTCATAAATCTTTACTATAGTGTTCAGCAATGTTATTCCTCTGTAATTACTGCAGTTCTTTTTGTCTCCTTTCTTGTGTATAGGTGTTATTAATGCTGTCCCCCATTCTTCCGGTATTTTTTCGTTATGCCAAGCTTTATTTAAAATGTCAAGTGTTATTTGAGTACCTACTTCTCCCAAGTTTTTTATCATTTCTGCCGTGATCTTATCATGTCCTGGTGCCTTTCCATTTTTTAGTACTTTTATTACCGTCTTTAGTTCGTCCATTTTAATTTCTCCATTTTCGTTTTCCTGGTCAATATTGCTGGTATTTTCGGGTTGTTCTAGGCTCTCCTCACTTCCTTGTGCTTGTTGTCCTAATAATTCTTGAAAATGTTCTTTCCATCTATTAATGATTTCAGTTTAATTTTTTAGTATTTTTTGTTTTTTATTTTTGACATAAAATTCACTCATTGATTTTTCTTTTCTAAATGATTTTAAGACTTTGTAGAATAGTTTTTGATTGCTTGAACTGTCTGTTTCCATTTTATTTCCAAAATCAGACCACATCTTTTCTTTTGCCACTGCTACTAAATCTTTAACTATTTTTCTTTGTTTTTTGTAAATTTCATATTGCTCTGGAGTATTTTTTGTTAGATATTTTTTCCATTCAATTTTTTTATTTTTAACTTCTTTTTTAATTTCATTGGTCCACTATGCTGTTTGTTTTTTCCGATTATTTGTTTTACAAATTCCACATATTTCGATAGCTGTGTTAATAATTATGTATTTTAAGATATTCCATCCCTGTTGTATATTTGACTCTTTTATGTCATTTATTTTATCCTTCAGCTTTTTTTCTGTTTGTTGTTGATATCTTCTTGCTGTATTTTTGTTTCTAAGTTTATATGTTCTTGTCGAAATGTGTTCTTTTGTTGCTTGTGTTCCTTTTGCTATTTTTTCTATTGCTGTATTGTTATTTTTTATTTTTGCTGTTAGTAAATAGTGGTCGCTGTAGATTTCTGCCCCTCTCCTCACCTTTACATCTAATACGTTTTTCCTTTCTTTTCTTTGTACCAATACATAATCGATAATTGATTTTTCGTTTCTACTTGGTTGGACTCTTGTATATTACATGACCTAATAATTACAAATACATTTTATAAACACAAAGATATCCATAAATATTGTTATAAAATATAACAATGCTATTTGGGTAAAAATTGTTTTCATTACCCAGAAAAGAACCTAACATCATCTTCAATAATATTCTATCACTTTAAAACAACAAATTAAATATTCATAGTAAATAATTTGAAAGTTTTGACAAAAATTCACATTTTTTAAATAAGCCTATAGATTATTAGCCTCAAATAAGATCTACTTTATACCGAAAAAATAAGTATTCAAGTATAATTTATTGTTACGAGAAAAAAACTTATTTGCTACAAATCACATATTTCTTCACCATTAGCCTACAAATTATGTGGCAATTGGAACAAAGAATTCTCACCCCACCTTTCCCTATTATTCAATAACGGTCACCACCTGTATACGTTTGCCGTCAGTCTGCATATGAAATTAGATCAGTTTTTGCAATTTTACTGATTATTTTGTTTTTGTGAAGTATGTGGTTAAAGTGCTATGAACAAAAATAAGTTTAATAATAAAATGGATGAATTGTTAAGCTCATGACGATTACAAGAATTGTGAGATATCTTTGAAGGTGAGGAAATAAATGACAATTATATTCAAGTAGGTAGAAGTAACAAGCAAGCGAAATGTACCTCAAACATACACATTTCTCAATTAAACCTGTCAGATCTACTCCAAGGACTCTAAAAAACTACTATGAAGAAAGCATTAATGAGCACACTTAAGGATAGACAAGACTATCTTGTGAATACCTTTGTTGGTTATGTTTTAGATCATGTAGGTATGTTAAATTTTAACAATGTATGGTTTCTATTTTATGAATGTATGGTATCTATTTTAAAAATGTAGAGTTTTCTTTTTAATAGATCAAAATATTCAGCAGCAAGTTTTTTATTCCTATCCTGCTTTCCTACTAAACAGTTTTAGGCATAAATAGAGACCATTAATTTTTATTAGATTTAAACACGTTCGTCATAAAAATACTGTAATTTTAATCCGTGTCCAGACTAACCATCGACCAATTCGATCGACTAGTCCACACATACAAAACGAAAGTCAACTTTGTTGTTCGACATAGTCTGGAAAAGGCTTAGACAAATATTTGTGAAAAATATATTTTCCTAAGTTACCTAATTATTTAGAGAACCGTGTGGAAGTTACCCATACTGCTTAATACACCGTGAACTTTTAATATATTTAGCTTAATTCTTTTGTTGCAATTGCAAAAAATAGTAAGTAAGGATTAACAGTTGTTAAGCCTTACTTAATATTAAAACTACGTTGCCCTAAAAGGCCCTCAATGTTTTTCTGCTTTTTAGCACCATTAATTTATTTATAACATGTGTGTAGCGTAAAATTGTAATGCAATGACATGGGATAGGGGCGGCAAAAATTGGGGGCCCACAGCGGCATTGCACTTTAATCCGGCCCTGTATATTTCTAAATCTTTAGGAACATTTCAAAAGCTCAGTGTAGTGTATTGAATAGTGCATGTAGGTCATTCGGTTTTTTAGGGAAATATATTTTTTCACTAAAAGGCAATATAATGTTTATGAAAATTATGGTTCGGCTATGATAAATTTGTTGAATTTTAGTGAAAATTAATAGTTTTCTTGAAGAAGGAACATTCGTTTCCAACAAAAAAATATAATTTGCTGGCAAGATACATTTTTTACGAATACAAAACATACGTTAAACCAGACAAAATATACTTTTTTATGGTAAAGAAATATATTTTACCGATACAATACATTTTTTTATGATAAAGAAATGTCATTCTGTCATAAAGTAATTTTTTTATAATAAAAAAATATAGTTAGCTTCCAAAAAATAAGTATTTGTTATTGGAAAACTACTTTATTTAATTTAAATGCTTTCAAAGATTGATATAACTATTTTGTCATTATACCGCAATTAATGTTGTTTAAGACAAATATGATACATTTTCACAAGAATAAATGTAATTTTCGATAGATAACTCATTTTATTGCTGACAATGAATATGTTTTCATTCCTCAACAATATTACTTTCCGAACTTGAAACAAATCCATTATTAAATATTAGTTAGGCCATATGGAAAATCCTATTTATGTGACATAATAAGATTTTGATTGTCACAAATAAATATTTTTCTCGGTGTAGTCATTTCAGTATCAAACTCATTCCTACAACTTTCCAATGAAGCATTTGCTTTCCAATTATAAATGATCGTAATGCTACTTCGAAATGAGATATATTGTGTTTGAACTTTCAGTTTAATAACCAATATTTAATATCTAGTTTTCCGCCTTCATCGATATTGCTGGGTTATTAATTTGTTCAGGTATCATAGGGTATTATAAAATAGCTACTAAGTTGGCACTTAACCATCCCACCCCCTACTCGTCACCCTTCTCGATAAGTGAATCGAAACTGCAATAACGAGGCGCAAGTAAGCGGCAGCGTTTCGGAAGTCCGAGCCTTTAATTTGCAAATGGAGTATTCGGAGATGCCAAACCGGCCAGACATGATAAAAGTGGCACAAACGACTCGTTGGGGGAAATAATATAAAATTATACATTTTAAAAACCGAGAATCAATAAAGAATATTTCAATAACTGGTGAATCGTGTATTGTATTGGGAAAACTACAATCTTAGGACTAAAATATGGTAAATCCAGTTGATTTCTTTGACATAAAAGCAGATATGACACTGTTTTTGTATAAAAGTATCACTTCAAGTGTCTGAAGAAGATAACTCGGTTATCGAAACACGTACAATAATGTGAAGTATTGGTGTCGTGTTAGTAAAAACTGCTCAGTAGTAACTAACATAGTATCATACCTAACAGATAGATACAAATAAATGTAATTACCTAAATAATGTGGCGACGAGAATATTTTTTTGTCATAAATTTCGTGAATATCAAAATTGTGCCTATATTACTTACTCAGTTAATAGTAATTATCTCCAAAGCAACACTTACCTGGAACAAAAAGAAACATTATTAGTTACTTCAGTAATCAACGTCTATATACGAAGTCTGGTTATTGAATCACAAGAATACGCGCAAGGAATGAGTTGGAAAGATGCAAGAGAGTACCAAAGATGACCACCGTCCAGGTCAATCTATCTGTCTCTGTTCCAACCCCGCAAACACGGACCATGGACCAAAATCAATGAAATGTGCGAGAAGATCGTTTTTGATATAATTAGGACAAGGAGATGTTGGTCATACTTTGCAAGTTTTGGCAACACATCGAGAGTTGTGTGTTGGAAACAAGTCGTTAATTTTGCAATAGGAAAAACACGCCTGCCCATAACTCTCCTAAATGATCTTACAAAAGAAAAAACTACCAGCATTATTTTGACCAATTGGAAATAAACGAATGGGGCAGTGTGTGGCGAAGAATAGGAAGTAGGTATATTGGTGGGGAACATGTTGTGGAATAGTTTTGAAAATAAGGCTCATGTTATTTAATATGTGAGCCTATGCATGAGTTTTTACTATTTTGAAATACTTTTGATACTACAGTATTTTTTCAAAAAATCAAAAATTAAATTCTCAACTTGTTTTGGTACTTTGGTGCTAATTTGATATCTCCGTCGCACCCCTAGCCATGTTATCGTTTTCCGGACCCTGGATATAATATATTTTATTTTTAATATAATGTACCATCTTGGTGTACAATTTATACCGTATCACAATGTATCACAACGATTTTTATCTATTGAAATAGTTTGACAAAATATCAATTAGATAATACAAATGTATCCAACAGTTCGATTTAACGGAACCAATTTTGTTAAAAGCTTTGTTATTAAAAATAACACCAATCGCATAACATAGCATGTGTTCTATACTTTGATAAATCATAATTTAGTTCCATTGACATTGGGCGTATTTTGGTTAACACTTCATTCATATATTAACATAAAAGCTCTTACGTTAGCAAGAAGAACACATGTTATAAGATATGTATTGAATTATCGGCGAAAAACTTGAGATGTCTATTTCATTCAACAGCCCAGTCACTTAAACTAAATCTTTGGACCACTTCTCTTATTTTCTACTCCCATTCCAGATGCATCGTTCAAAAGTTTTGCATCACCTTCTTCGGATGCGAAGGAATTTTTTTGCGCTAATAATTTTTTGTTGGCTTGTTTATCAATGTTTACCATTTCAATATGTTCCATATTTTTTGCAATATACAGATGTTTACAGTTTTTTTTTTGTAAGATAAAATTTTTAGTGCGATTATTTTAACATTCAAGGCATTTGATTTTTACGATTTTAAGTGCAAACATGAATCGTCAAGTCATAAGTGAGATTGACCGTGCAAGAAGAGTAGCTTTAGTTGAAGAAGGTCATTCTCAAAGGTTCGTGGCAAACAGAGTTGGCGTTTGGCAAAGTGATGTGTCTCGTGTATGGAACCGGTATCTCCAGACCAATTCTTTTCGTGATAGACCTAGAAGCGGTAGAAGGCGTGTTACTAATCAGCGGCAAAACCGCTATATCCATTTAACTAACTACAATTTCGGAATTCGGTGTTTTTTCCGACGAGACAAGGATTTGTTTGGTTCAAGATAGCCATCGAATACGTGTGTGTCGGGATCCAACGAGAGTTGCTCAGCTTGCCCGTGCTCGCCCCGTGCCGCCCTTCAGAGGAGGAAATGCTATTTTTTGGGCTGGTATCATGTTAAATGATCGCACAGAATTAATTCATGTGGAGGGAACGTTGACTGGTGATAGGTATCTCAGAGAGATTCTACATTCTCACGTGAGACTATGGCGCGCAGCTGTTGACAATTCCTTCGTTTTTATGGACGATAACGCCCGACCTCATCGGACCAGAGCTGTAAATGATCTTGAAACTGGAGGGATCAATCGTTTGAACTGGCCTGCCCTATCTCCTGACATGAATCCCATAGAACATGCTTGGGACAAGCTTGCCAGGGCAGTGGCAGCACGCAGAAATCCACCCAGGAGTGTACAAGAGCTTGTTCATGCGGCCCAAGAAGAATGGCGAAATATTGCTCAACAGAATATCAATAATTTGGTAAACATCATGGGCAGGCGACTTCAAGCTTGCATAAATTCTAGAGGTGGAAATACTCTTTATTAAAAGTTCTTATGCAGGTTCTCACTTAACCTTTTCTTTAAAAAGAATCAATTTGTATTCAATTTATTCAATTTCTAATAATACTTTTTCGGTCTTATTAATAAACACGGAGTAACCTAAGACTAACTTTATTCTATGCTTAAACCATCAGTTTGACAGATACGCTATTAATAAACGCATTTCAGACAGGGAATAGGCTATTCCGAGGTTAGTCTGGGACTAACTTTGGTAGTAAATTTAATCCAAGGAAATAGGTAGTTTAAGCTCGGAATAACCTTCGACTAAATATAATTTTATTTTTGTTGAACTGTCAATTGTGGTATAAATATGTTGTCATATCGTAATTCGAAATTCAGTTTGTCGTGTTTGTGTGATCAGTTCATATTATTATTCAGTTTATTATTATTAATTATGTATATTTACTAAGTATTTGTGTTGGTTCAGTGAGTAGCAATTATTTTGCGATGGAAGGAAGATATTATTATTATTCGGAAGATTTGAGAATGATGGAAGGATTGGAAGAAGCAGAGAATATTCGTCCGATCAGAAAAATTAAATGTTATAAAATTCGGGCTAATCCCTCAAAAACATTGTTATGAGAGGAATTTGCAGCAATCAAATCAAAAATAAAATATTTTTATAATTTTCTATTTAATTTTTTCTTTTCTTTTTGTTGCACAAATTTTTCATGTACTTGCGTTGCATAGTAATCTGGAGCTCCTCCTCAGCACGCCTTTTTTTGATTTCTTCAATTTGCAAGTGAATTTCATGCAAAATTCGGAAATACTACTTTTAACACAAAATACAAACTGAGAGATGATAATAATGAGATAACTTGCTATTTTTGAAATTAATGAACAGAGCACTGACACATGTCACAATAAAAAACAGAACAGATGTCACCATAACGTCACGTTATTGGTCAATTCCTACCATAAAACTGTGAATCTTCCTTAAGTCATGTCCTAATCCAGTAATAAGGATAGAGTAACTATTACCTCCTTAGTCGGAGTTTATTAATAGCAATTGTATTACTCCTTTAAACCGACGCTAGTCTCAGAGTAACTAGTCTCTGACTAATCTAAGAGTAAGGGCGGAGTAAGAAGTTTTTATTAATAAGACATGTTTAGCAAGTTTATTATTGGATAATAAAAATTTTTGACAAACACGTTTTTTTTTATTTAAACTAATTATTTAATTAATCTCTGATCCATTTATAATGAACAGATTTTTTTTCGGAGATTTAGGGTGATGCAAAACTTTTGAATCTATGTGTATATCGGCCACTAGTTAGTTTGAGTAGATCTAATGGTTGTATTATTTCTTTCTATTATATTCTTTCTTATTTCAGTTTCAATAATCTGGTGCTTCTCATAGCACAATAATCACTGTCTCTGGGAATTTTCCTTTGGTATCAATCACTCTATCGTCCGCACAGCTCTGCGTCCATATACCTTGATCATTCAATCGGCGGATCAAGTCATCAACAATTAGATTCCACAAAATTGGTCAGAGTAATTCACCTTGAGAACACCCTCTAGGTCCTAACAGGTCAATGCAGCTAGTCATCCAACACAAGCAATCTTGCAAACTTCAACTTCAAAATGATGTCTTCATTCTAATTTACATACAAATAAGGTATCACATCATCGAGCATTGCAGCCTGCTCAATTGTGACCTTAAAAACTGAAGATGTAAACAACTACGGCTTAATATTTATGGAGATGGTTGTATTTCAATACCTGCATGATTGATTAGAAGTTTGGAGCTATACGAATTATTTTTAAATGTTTTTCCTCAATACAATCCGTATTAATAGCATAATAAAGTAATCTACTGATAATTCAACTTTATATGTTTAAATAGAATCGGAAAAGCGGTAATACCTTCCAGAAAGCAACGCCACTGAACTCCGACACAGACCATTCGATACGGACTAATGATCAAAGCTTTCCTAATTCTGCCTTTACTTCTATCATGGTTACTCCTTAAAGCACCGAGAAATAGAGTTTATGGGCTTTGTAACTCTATATCAACTTTTTGTACCGGAGTGTACTGAGCATTGAATTCGGTTTTCCATTCGGATTAGTTAATTGTATAACGAGATTTTGATTAAAGACGAACTGTTATTAGCAAACATAATCACATAATATAGCTGTTAACTGTATACACTCTATGCCAAATGTCTGGTATTGTAGACAATATAAATGGGTGGATCGATTTGAAGTCAATTGTGTTGATGAATTGATGTGCATTACCTAATGAATTAGTCAGGTTTTCATTTTACCTATTTGAAAGGTGCCTGATATTGCCTTTTCAATCGTATGAAAGTGAGGCTCCACCAAACTGGACTGAGTATCCTCGAAGCAAGTGGTAACAAAGGACCGGGACTCAAATTCCAGGCCAGTCTGACCTGCTTTTCGGAGATTTTCTTGTAGCAATTGCGGAATGCTGGTACAGTACACACCTCTCAGGCATCTACCACTCACATCCTCTGAGCTCAAAAATCTTCAATGCTAGCTGAAGAGGCTATAGTAACCCGCTTCTCTTAAGGAAGGAGAATGAAATAGTATCCTTCCTTTTTATCCTTCTGGAACGAAGCCTGGTACTTTCTGAATTTTTGATAATATTGATTGCATATTTTGTGAGTGCCATGTCGTAGTCACCACCAGCGTCAACAATGGATAACGATTGGCGGTTTTTCAACCGAAACCTTATTATTGGGCCTCTTTGACTCTATCTTTCTATCAACACTCTGCTTATTTCTTATTTCTCAACACTAACTCAAATAATTGATTGATTGATTGATTGATTCAGCACCTCCAGTCAGACGCTTAGAGTCCTCGGCAGCTCAGCCTTTAGGCTTATTGTGCTCTTGGTTGCGTCGTTTATATGAAGAAACCAGAAGCATTTATCAGGGTTAACAGTCTTTTCATTAGATCATTTTTAGAGAAATCCTTCCTTGGATGCTCTAGTCCTAAGAATCTATATCCCCAATTAGATAATGCTTCACAGTCAAAGATAATGTAAGAGGCTTTTTCTTCCGGTGAGTACCCGTCACTGTCCTTATCTGTCCCCTGATCAGGTTTGGTAATTCGTTAGTTAGCCTCTCCGGGGGTTAACTCAAATAATACTTCAACACATATTTCCTTTGATGCTGTTGGAGCAGTACCTGCTCTTTGCTATCTTATGCCCAATTTATATTCTGGGAGACTATTCCATTGTACAGTTTATCTGAATAAAAGTAGAATATTCCATCAATACTCTCTCGTCTTCGATCCTATTTATGTTTATTATGGCTTCCCCAAACCCGGCCTTTTTTAGATTTCCTGATTTACTAATAAATATATATATATATACACAAACAGACAAATATTGAGGTAAGCAGCAATAATGAAGGAAAAGAGTACTCTTTTTAGATTTCCAAGCTTTCGTAAATATTTATTTACATCTTCAGGGAAGCTAATCGAGAATGTATCCTTGATGTTATACTCGGGAAAAGCATTAAGCAAATTATTTTAAGAAAAAACAATCCAAATGGCTTTAAGAGCCCTAGTTATAATCACATAACAGTCACATTATAAAATAATTAAAAAGTTAAAATATAAAAATTCATTTATATATATATCGTAAGCTGTACGATTTCGGTTAGCAACTGTTACAGCTTTCTGGTTTTCTTCGACGACCTGGCGTTCTCTACCTGAACGTTAGTATTGAAATGTTTAACGCTTTAGTGCTCTCTGGTTGTTAAGTGTTATGCAATTTCCCTGGA
>CAJUYI010003065.1:0-25778 GCA_910591695.1 Galerucella pusilla | reverse complement strand
ACGCTTTAGTGCTCTCTGGTTGTTAAGTGTTATGCAATTTCCCTGGAACATATCTCCTATTGCAGTATAATCTGGCATACAACTGGTATAAGGATCTTGATGAGGTAGACTAATTCCCAAAACAACACTTTGTAGCATTTATAATGTCATCTGAAGAAAATGAACCAAGCTTGTTCGATCCAATGAGAGTGAGAATAAGACTATAATTTCCAATTCAAAGCACGAGATGTGTACTCATTTCTGGCATGAAAAAACACGGAAAAAGCAGGTGTTAAATTAACAAAAACGGAATATTAGCAGCACAATCTGCTCACAATCCTATTCCGTTACAAAACACTGGCCCAAGAGCATTTCTTTTGTCCTACATACAATAGTAACATGAAAGAGTTCAAAAAACTGTGGAAAAGCATCGTAAATTGGGAGTGAATCATTTTTCGCCAGAGGAATTCTTTTTAACGGAAAATATTCAGTCGCCACGATCTCTTCACTTCAAAAACAGAATCGTATTCAGTGAATTGGAATAAGTATTTACTTTTATTCAAATTCAAACCATACTAACAATTATTTCATGAGCATTGACATGTGACGATTTTCATGTTATCCTCTTATACCAAGTGACCAACTGAAAAGGACGCAATAATGTTAAACTTCCCAAGAAATCGCTGATAATGTTTGTATTATTCTTAATCACTTTATTTCTAAAAAAATTATTATACAGCTCTCCAAGTAATGGAGGAGAGAGGAAATGAAGAGCATTTAAAAACAACTGTTACAACACCAATCCGTTGGCGATCTTCTTGGGTTCATTATTATCAAGAGATTGTTAGAGATCAACATATATTTGAATAAAAATTATAATGGATGTGATGTATTTATACAAACACATTTAACATCCTGTATATAATTATTACACTTATTCGCATTGATCAATAACTGTTGACACAAATAAAACATTATTTAAATCTAAACTGATAGGAAAACAGACGTAGTACTTTTGAATATAAATTAAACATATTGAGGGTCAGTGAGATAGAGTGGATAGAGTTTTATATTAATTAATTTATAAATCCAATATTGTGTTTTTTTCAACAAGATCTGAGTAATTTGAATATGATATAATAAGAAACCTGGAAATATCATTTTTTGCCCGCTTCGATCCTGTTTATTCAAACTCATCCACTTCATTGGATGGATGCTGTGAAATGCTTTGAAAGGAAAATACATTTTTCATTTCTGGATTCTTTTATCTTCCAATTTTTATTAAGTAGTCACCTGCTGGTTTTTTTTTTCACTTTTCCCTAATGTATTGTGGAGTGCCATTTGTTTGAATGTTATAAAAAGAATGTAGTAGTAGGTCTTACATTTCTTTGAATAGAATTTTCTCTGATATAGGAATCACAAATTGGAATTGCTGAAATTATTTTTCTGAAAAATTGAAGTTTTTACATTGTGTGAATTCAAGACTGTAACAGGCAAGAGCTACGATGGCTAGCATCAAGCTTATAGTAGGATTTGGAAGAAAATTTTCACCCAATCATGTCGACATTACACTGAATATTACCCTCCTGTATTAAAAATCCAATATGAAGCGGGATCTTATCGGAAGTAGTTACAGGAGTGCATCAAAATTACCGATAATTTTTTATGAAGTTATCTGGTTTATTATTAATGTCTGATGATAGACCTACAGAGCTTATACTTGTTAATCAGCTGCAAACTATATTTGTCGACTTAAAGATAACTTGGAATGGAAAAAATCTGTAGATTCATACAAAGAAAGAATAATTCGTCAATTTTTAACATATTTTAGAGCGTACGCTACTGTTTTCGTGTGATTAATGCCAATACGGCATTCGCCGATTACTTGTACCGGATTCTTTGCCGATATTATCGGAACTTGATTGATCGTCGGATCCGGCAGCTAATGTGCATCTCATTAACGACCGTGTTGCCAACTTTAATGACAACCGTTTTAGACCGGAAATGGAGAAACGTGGAATAGAAGAGAGGATGAAAGGGTGAAAAATTTCCAGATCAACAGTCCAGTGTTGTAGGAGAGCGAATATATGGACTTATTTTTCAGCTTTAATTAAAATTTATCTAAGGTTTTTTATTGCATATATCATTATAGACCAGTGCCGAAGCCTTGAAAAATGGTAAAAAGTAAAAAAAGATAATAGTAGGATGAAACCCATCAAAAAAGAGGGGAATATTATAAAATTGAAATAAAAAATAAATTACGGGCGATCCGAGTTCGGAAAGTGGGAGGGGTGAGTTTTTAAGGGTAAAAAATAGGTAATCTCGATAGTAGGTACGATTTACATGTATATTTACATTTTATAAGATTTTCTATGACATGAATATAGTTCCAATTTAATGAAAAAACTATCCAACTCGAGAAAATTGAAGCAATAACATTTTTTTAATGAAATTGTACATAGTGATTAAGATAAGCTTCCAATTAGAGTTTTTTTCATTTTTTTTGCATTCTCTGAGAACCTTTACCATAGTTATGTATTTTTCTTCTCACCACCAGAAAGTAGAGATCTCAACGAACAAAAAGCCCACTGACTTTTTGAAAATAGCTGATATTTCGACGATTGAAAATTAGGGTGCTTTTTTGATATTAAGTCAAAATGAGGTGAACAAATTAATATTTCGAATCAAATAAATCACAATCTTTTGAGATATAATAAGGAAAGTTTTCACCAAATTTTGCGAGAAAAAGAATTTTTTTGAAAAAGATACAAATAAAAAACAAAAAACTTGGTTATTTGAATTTTTCACATAAATTTCAAGTTTATGTGAAATATTTGTGTGTACAAAAGCTGTAGATATTTTTATTCCCAACAACTTTTCCATCCAACTTTTTTCCATAGGACTTGTAGTTTTTGCCGGAAATCGAGATAAACCATTTTTTACCCTAGAATACTCACCCATTCCCACCACCCGAACTCGGATCACCCGTAATTTATTTTTAGTTCCAATTTTATCCCATTTCCCTCCTTTTATAATGGGTTTTATCCTTCTGTGATTTTTTTTGGTTTCAAAAATCATCGACCCTGGTCTATTAGTAATTGAATATGATGAATTAGTTGAAATTGTTCCAAGTAAGGAAGCATTGTTCGGTTAGAACCCCGGTTGCAAACCGTAGGTTTATTGTCAAAATATTTTACTACTCGTATGTGAGGATTCCTTGGTTAGTTTGCAGTATTTTGTTCCATCCCACCTATTTTTCATCTCAATACACTAACCACAACTGAAACTGTTGCATTGGCGTAGCAAGCAGCTTCAGGGTGGCATGTGTAGACTCCATTTCATCTAAGACAAAGCCACATGAAGTTTTCCTGCGCAGGAACCAAAGTCGGTCTTGTATATTTATGTCGCCTTGAAACGACCGTTTCAAGCCATTGGCGTTACAAACGATATTTCATGTGGTAGGCAATTTAATTATTGATATTTGAGGCTGTATTTGAAGTAATCACTTACTATCGAATACTTTAAGACGTTTATTCAATTTACCTGTGAGTGTTGTGTTTTATTTGATTTTAGGTCTTGACAGGTACTTCAAGGGGAGAAAAAGTTCTACAAGATTTTCCCTTAGCTAAGTGCCTAAAATGGCCCATGACGCCCCCCAAAAAACGGTTTCCCGCCATTATGTCCCGAAATATGCAATTTGGGAAGTTTTTGTTTGGGTCAAAAGTGAAGGTCGTTAAATTATCTACAAAAATGGTCCTCATCATTTTTTTCCAGAATGCAATAGTTTTCGAGATAATCGCATCCAAACGTCCCCTCGCTTACGCAGCTGCACTACCTCTATAAATGCTACCGTCTATAAAATTAACTTGTAAACCGGCGGACAAATTCTTCGGTCAAAAATTAATATTTTCCGATGCTTTAAAGTTCATTGTAATAGGAATATCCGTAGGTATCAATACGTGTACATTAAACCCCGTTCTCGGCCGTCGAGGACATTGCAAAAAATGGCCAATGTTATTTTTCCCCAATATTTTGGCCTCTTCCATTAAATCATTGACATTTTATTCATTTTAAATGGTTTATTATCCCTTGTTTCCTCAAATGGGGTCTGGGAAGGTCCTGAATGTTCCTAGAAATTTTTTTTCAGTATCTTTGTGGCGTTTCAATAAAAAGTTTATTTATTTATTTGCATTTTTCAGTCGTTTTCGGAGTTCTCACAAATCTTTCAAATTTTCCCGGTCCCTGGAAAATGAGTGCATTGTATTCCGAATAAAAATATTGTTTCAGAGAGTAGACATAGTAAGCTTTCAAATGGTGTGCATTTAATAACAAAATAATTGAACATTAGTTCTTTATTTTCGCTTGTTTACAAGATTTGTGAGAACTCCGAAAACGACTGAAAAATGCGAATAAATAAATAAACTTTTTATTGAAAAACCACAAAGATACTGAAAAAAAAATTCTAGGAACATTCAGGTACACATATTGATACCTACGGATATTTCCATTACAATGAACTTTAAATCATGGAAAAATATTGATTTTTGACCGAGTTATGGAAGAATTTGTCCGCCGGTTTACAAGTTAATTTTATAGACGGTAGCATTTATAGAGGTAGTACAGCTGCGTAAGCGAGGGGACGTTTGGATGCGATTATCTCGAAAACTATTGCATTTTGGAAAAAAATGATAGGAACCATTTTTGTAGATAATTTAACGACCTTCACTTTTTACCGAAACAAAAATTCTCCAAATTGCATATTTTGGGAAATAATGGCGGGAAGCCGTTTTTTGGGGGCCTTAGGGACCATTTTGGACCCTTAGCCAAGGCGCAATCTTGGAGAACTTTTTCTTCCTTTAAAGTACCTGTCAAGACCTACAAATCAAGCCCAAAAAAATTATTGGACAAATATATTGATAGGTTTGCCCCTTCAGTTACTGGACTACTACTGATTTAAAGTCGAATGTCAATTTTACAATATGGCACTGGCTTTGACAATAAGTTCACGCATACGACTGCAATTTTAAGTGGCTTCTTCTAATGTGAAACGGAGTCTAAAATTCTTCCATCATTAGATTTGATTGTATTATTGCTCTATAATCATCACGTTAATGCATGTTTTCTTTGGCAGCTCTCTCAACAGTTTTTGGATTGATCTTGCTCGCCATATCTTCTTCATTTGCCTGTTGTTGTTGATTCTTGCCAACCACTCCAGCTGCTGTCTTTCTATGCTACATAATATTGACTCCACTTCTACATAAAATCCTTTTTCATTAATCACGGCCAGAAGTTCGTATACTTACTGCTTCTTTTGGGTGGCAGAAAGTCCGAAATTTATGCTTTGGTAGTATAAAGTACTAGTTTTCTAAATACATATCCATAATACGATGATTTTTAGTTGTGACTGTTACGCTCAAATCATCAACAACTTTTTGAAGTTATCTCTAGTTTTACGGCAGACACATTTTTTGAATTCGATGAAGCTTCACTTGATCACTCGAACATCTGTTTACGTCAAGATATTTTTTAGACAGAAAAAAATATTATTTCCTGTCTGAAGAGTATCATATTTTATTAACAATACTCTATACGGTAAACACCATATAATCGCGAAGATATCAGATGGTTATAACATGATATTGATTAATAAAATACCTTCATTAGCTGTAAAATAATACACTCAACTTGTGTTCATATAATATTACATTCGTTAACCATAACCATGATGGATATTAAGTTTCGTAAAAAGTAAAAAAGTTATCGAGTATAAAACCACACGGGATTTAATGTAGGTCTGTATAAATCTTCTATATTACATGCGTTCATGCAGGCAGACTTAGATTCAATTGAGAATCTAGAATTTATTACTAGTTAACAAAAGAACGATCAAATACGGGCTAAAAACCTATAAATGTATTTAATATTAATGGATAGTACATAATTTTATTGCTTCCATATTTAAATCTATCAATAAAAGGGAAATAACCAACAATCTAAAAGCAAAAAGCATTTTTACACGTAACCAACAGAATGTAGGGAAGTTTGTATAAAAACTTTGACCCAAATAAAATGATTTCAAATCAAGGAACGTACGTATAATAAATCACTCAATAAGTATACTCTTTTTTTAATTTATTACAAAAAACGTTTCGAATATATGCTGGGCCCAATTGGCACTGACAATTAAACTTACAGACTTATAAATAATGGAGAGATTGAAGAATAATACAGCGACAAATATTATGATTGAGACCAAGAAGGTTAGTTTGGACACGTGGAGGAACTTACGGAAAGAACAAAATCCAGACTTACATTAAAAATCAAATTATGGGATGTGCCGCTGAATGGTAAGAGAGAAAAGTTCAAAGAAATTTGGAACAGAATTTAGTAACAAACAAAAAGGAATGGGATATAAACACCATAAAAGATAATATAGAAGGCAAAGGATTATCATCAAACCGGATAGTGAAGCAGCTATTAGAGGACTGACTGAGTTCTGGCATGGAAAGACCAGAAAAACTTAATGAACTAGATTATGAAATCAAACAATTTTATTTTGTTAAATCTACATTCTATTTAACCTTAAAGTTGTGACGCGTTTCGCTAACACAGTAGCTTTTTCAAACGAATGGAGGTATAATGAAAATTTTTTAATTTATACAGTGCCTTAATACTAAATTATACGGATATTTAACAATAATTATCAGAAATTTTCATGGATAATATAGAAAAGATAATTCATAAACACCCCCTTAGTAAAAAAATTTGTTTACTGGCACCGAAATGTAGATGACATTTAAGCTTGCTTCACTGGTACTACGAGACAAATAGATAAATAGATAACTTCATTACTCACATTAACTCAATACATAGAAATAATAAATTTACAGTAGAAATTGAACAAAATAAGTCCATAAACTTTCTAGATCTTACAATTTCAAATATAAATAATAGACATGACTTTTCTATATTTCACAAACCATCACATAAAGACATTACAATTCATAATAGTTCAGTCCACCCAATCAGTCATAAATTAGCAGCTTTCTATAGTATGATACATAGACTTTTAACAGTTCCATTGAATATTGACAATTACAATAAAGAACTAAATATAATAATAATAATAATAATCTTTATTGCTTATAAAAACAGAAGTTTTACAGCAAGGATTTGGAAGTACAAAAAAAAATAACCAATTTAAAAGCTTTACTTACTTTGGAATACCATCCTTGAAAATAAAATCATTTTTAGAAACTTTAGACTTGAATATTTGCTTCAAAACCGACAACAATTTATCCAAATTCATTAAAAACAACAAATCCAAATCTTCAAAACTAAATAAATAAGGAGTTTATAAATTAAAGTGTGGTAATGACGACTGTGATAAAATTTATATAGGTAGAACTTTTAGGAATTTTAAAACTAGAATTTCAGAACACAAACGTAGTTATGACAACCAAAAATCAGATTCCAACTATTCAAATCATTTATTAGCAAACCAACACTCTTTCGATTCAAATTTTGAAATTTTGCATATAGAACCTAAATCCTTCAAATTAAATCTTTTAGATGCCCTAGAGATAAATAAAAACAAATATTCAGATAATCTTTTCAACGACCAACTTGATATTAACAATTCTCCCTTATTAAACCTTTTTACCTAGAAAGGTTCCCGTAGGATTGTTTGCGAATGAGTTTCCAGGTAAACTTGTTAAATACTTCAGTTAATCCCATATTTAGACAAATTCATTCCATTTCCTTGTAAATAGATTATAATTTTATTGTTAAATATCCGTATAATTTCGTATTAAGGCACTGTATAAATCGAAAATTTCTCATTATACCTCCATTCGTTTGAAAAAGCTACTGTATTAGCGAAACGCGTCACAACTTTAAGGTTAAATATAATGTAGATTTTACAAAATAAAATTGTTTGATTTCATCATTTACTATGGATCTACATCAAGTAAAAGCCTCATCTATCCAATTTTTTAATTAACTAGGTGAAAACAACATCGTTACCCTACTATGATACACTGGGATAGAATGTAACTGAGTGACAGATCAACTAGCGGAGAACACTAAGGGTTTCAGCAAGTGTCCTAATAGAACACCGCCTGAATTGGCATCTTAAAAATCTCAAAGAAGGAAAGCAATAGAAGTACCGGATGCTAACGCATCAGGCTGCAGAATATGCTTTTAACAGGATAGCGTACCTTTCGCTAGTTATGAGATATATGTATTAATGGGAAGAAGATGAACAGTGAAATGACCCGATAAATCACTCTATCTCACGCCATTAGTCTTATATTCATGGGATTATTTATAAGAAAACAAAGTAATACCAGTAACACCGGAATAATACCAGTAACACCGGAAAAAAGTAGCAAATATAACTTAAATTGACAAAATGAGAAATTATGGTATACGGACGAAACTGGGGGTTAAGAAGTATATAAAAATATCACAATTGAGATGATGGGGCCCATTGAACAGGCTGAATCAAAATAAACAAAATTGAAAAAGGTTGCAGCAAAAGCAGACCAGAAAAAGTAAGATAATGTTGGACAACCAAGATAAAGAAAGATGAATGGATTACGAGGAAGCAGCATGAATCGGTATCAAAAAGATGGATAATATCGATAAATCAATGAAAATGGAAGAATATACACCCTCTACCCTTCTACCCTTAATAGTAGACATAAGAGCCCGAATCAGGTAGGAAATGCAGAAAGAAACACCTACTATGCCACAAAATAGAACTACCATAAAAATAATGTTTTTCGAATGATCGACAGGAAATTTGTGTGCCTCGCGATTGTTTTTGAGTCGATTAGTATATTTTCAATGGTATTCACTCATAAAAGTAGTCGAAGCTGTAGTGTTAAATGAATATATAAATAAACAGTAGTGTTCGAAGTAGCTCATTAAATTTCTATTTTTAAAATGAGGATTGTAGCTTTTTCCACTGTTTATATTCAATTGATTTTATTTAGATGGAACTGGAAATAGTTATATGCTGTATAAACAGACATGCATATTTTATCAAGATATATGCAAAACTCATTGTTTTCATTTATTTAAATACATTTTCATTATAAATTAATTCGACCACGTTTTGCTATCAACTGAATATTATTTAAATTCGGATATCTAGCTTAAATAAACAAAATAACATACCACGCCGGTTACAATTGCAACGAAACAATCATTTTTGGTTAATAAATATTTTCGCTAGTGTATAAAGCACGACAGCTGTAAAAATATTTTCTATAAATCATCGTATTTGGTATAAATCAATAGTGAATGTACTCAATAAAATCATTTCAAATAGAAATAATACGCAGGGTGTCTTTGTGTTACAAACACTGCGTGAATTCTCATCAAGTAACTTAAATACTTAAATACAGTGGCTCCAGAACAAGAGATACTCAGCTTTTGCTTTTAGTATGAAGTATAAGCTTCAGCTTTTACTAGGTAGATTTAGCTTTTACTAATAGCATTTGCCTCAATTGAAGTGAATAACCTTTTGCTTCTACTTACTAGCAAAAGCTAGATATTTTAAGAATTTACCTAAAGTTCTTATTTGGTAAATCATAAAAAAAAAATGTTTTTATACCGATAAGGTCTGTATTTAAATTTTTATAACCAATCAGTCGGCCGTGACATTCGATAGACTGTATGTGTATGGACAAATTTTGCAAATGCAAATCGACAAAGACAAATATCGAGCACATTTTAAACCAGTATCATTAACACTTATGCTGCCATGTCAGTCAAAAACGACTGACGACGACCCTACCATTTGGGCCACCTATGATTTTCTAGCATCACTAGTGGGGGCCTGTCTGAGACACGGGTTTAATCGGAAGGTCGCTCCGTGGCTTAAAACGACTGACATGGCCCATGAACGTCCGTCAGTTGCCAACGGCTGACATGGCCTGTTTAGAAATTCTAGAAAATTATCCCTGGCAGCATAAGTGTTAACGAGTGCTAACGGTTTACGTTCAAAATGAGTAGTGATTCATTTCAAATCTATACAACTGTGCCCGTTCGTTGATTGCCTGGTAAGTCGAGTTTTCTGTAGCAAATTTAATCCAAATTCCTGCCTCTTCAACTATTTTTGGTAAAGCGTGAGATATCGTTTTACATATTGTTGTTCTATGAACTCCTTCTTCTTTTTCGATCCCTATTTGAAATCCAGGATCACTTAGAAATCGCAAAATATTTGCATTTGTTTTATTTGAACTCAATGCACCACCCCTAGTCTCCACTTTTGGCTCCAAAAAATTTCTGCCCAACTGTTTAACAATACTAAATTTTTAAGCCAGGGTCTAACAAGCTTGCAAAAATGTAAGCTTTTCCTTAATATTCTTAGTAGTTGCTTACTTTCATTCACACCATTTTTAGACAATGCTAAAAACTTTCGCTTTTGCTAATTGCATTTTTAGTAAAAGCTACTACTTATTTTTATTCACTGCAAACTAAGCATTTGCTAGGAAAATGTAAGTTTTAGCTTTTACTGAATTTTCATTCACACTGCTCACTATCACAAACTCCGTTGGATGGAAGGTTGGTGTGGTACAGTGATGGATATAAAATAGATAAAAGAAAAAAAGCTGGAGGTCTATTCACTAACAGTGAGAGCTCCTACGAGAGTACACACTTTATAAAGTGCGCATGCGAGCTCTCTCGAAATTGTAAATTATGATATAGCCCGCATGCGCACTTCATAAGTGTGTACTCTCGTAAGAGCTCTCACTGTTAGTGAATAGACCCCTCTGGAGTCTATGGTGCGGGACCGAGGTGTGAGGATCACTCATGTTTGGGGAAGATTGCATCCATATTCCAAACGAAATTCCACGCTATATGCACGTATCTGAGAAACATCAAAAGTGCCAAGAGATACTCATTCTCTTGAATAGTCAGGCAGCACTTGAAGTTTCAGCATTCTCCCAGATCAGATCTTAATCTGAATCCCTAGAGTCTGGCAAATCATAATAGGGTGATACTTGGGTGGATCGAGAGATACATGGATATTCTGAGCAATGGAGCGGTAGATGCTTCAGTGAAGAAAGAGTCATTCATTGTTGCTGAACTAGCATTTGGCATGCAGAAGCATGCAGCTCGGTGGATCCAGATAAATCATCGGACGTATGTATATCCCCAATAATCCTGGTATCTCGATTGCCATAAAAGAACTAACCAGAAAATGAATTTCTGGCAAAAACATAACAATTTGCACTGACAGTAGACAAGCCCTATTAGCCTTGAATAGACAACGTTTTATATCGGGGCTAGTACTAGAGTGCCACCAAGATTTTGCTAACGCATCGGTAGATAATATTATCCTGAGGTGGGATAAAGTGCACGACAGGAGTAAAGGTAATCGAATTGCCGATTCTTCAGCCAGGGAAGCGGCTGGACTGAACATTTAGGACCCAGAGGACCCTGACGATTTCGACAATTGCGGAACTAGCCAAACGTTACACTCATGCTCAATCCCTTAAGAGATGGAATCAAAGGATGCAGTCTTGCCAAGATCACCCTGGGCGACCCTTGGAAGCTGGCGTCGGAGAAATATTTGGCGTTGACCAGGAAAAACCTACGTTCAACAGTAAGATTTCTGTCTGGCCACTGTCAACTAAGGAAACACCTCCATACTATGGGGCTAGTGGACACACCTCTATGAGGGATATGTGAACAGGAAGATGAAACTGTCAGGCATGTCTTATGCAAGTGTCTGGAGTTATCGATAACCCCAGTAATTATAGGGGCATCGCCTGCATTAACACTATTATTAAACTTTTTAATATGATCATGTTGAACAGATTAAACTCTTGGGTTGAAAGCAATAATATTCTTCCAGAAATTCAGGCGGGTTTCAGGAAGAACAGAAGTTGTATGGACAACATCTTTGTCTTGAATAGCACCATTCAAACTCACCTACATCGCAAAGGCAGAAGAGTCTTTGCCGCTTTTATTGACTTGAAGCGCGCATTTGACTCTATTAATCATCCCCTCTTATGGCAAAAATTATTTAAGCTGGGTGTCAGTTCTAAATTTATTCGCCTAGTCAGAGCTCTGTATGACAAATCCTCTTTTTGTGTAAAAGTTAACAATGAATACTCTAAATTCTTTGAAATAAATGAGGGCGTTCTGCAGGGAGAACCATTGAGTCCCTTGCTTTTCTCACTATTCATTGCTGATATTGACGACTTTTTCAGAAAATCTGGTATGGTCGGAATTAATATTGATAACAGGAATGATTTGTTACTTCTGTTGTATGCGGACGATTTGGTTATCCTTGCTGACTCTGAAATAGATCTAGCTAGGAAGCTACGCACCCTTGAACAATATACTTGCCTTAACAAACTTACTGTTAATAATTCTAAATCTAAAATTATGTGTTTCTCGAGAGGCGGCCACAAAATAACAAGAAATTACAAATTTCTGTTCAACAAATTAGAAATCGAGATGACTAACCACTATACATACTTAGGGGTTACTCTCACTTGTTCTTCATTATTTTGCGAACACGCAATGAATACCTCTTCCAAATGCAAACAATATGAATATGCTTTCACGTTCAAAAACAACTTCCTGGCAATCGCGCATAACCCTGTATCATTCCATAGTAATTGATACACTTGCCAACTCGGTCCCTGTCTGGGGTCTGCGTTATCTTAACATTGTTGAAAAAACCCAAGTTGGTTTTTTCAAAAGATTGCTCCTATTACCGCTAAACACTCCTGATTATTTAGTACGCCTTGAGGTGGGTGTTGTTAGGCTTGATTATACGGTATTTAAGTTGTGCCTCAACTGGTTATTAAAAATGTTTTCTTTTGCAAACACTAGATTGCCAAAGATTGTCTTTCTCAGGCTCTTAGAGTTAGAGGACTTTGACAACCTCTGCTATAACTGGGCCCTACAAATGAAACAGATTTTTATAGATCTCGGGTTGAACGACATGTGGAATAACCTCTCTTTTGGTTCACTAAAAAGCCATTACGATGCAATTCTTGAGAATGTTAAACAAAAATTGTATAGTTCCGACTTACAACGCCTTGCTAATAGTAATTACTGTGTAATATATAAACATTTAACAGTCACTTCAGGTCCTGCAGATTATCTAACTAGTAAACTGCCGATTAAATTAGTTCGAATATTTTGTCAGATCCGTTTATGTTCGAAGACTTTTGTTAGAATAACGTATAAGGGAAGTATTTATACCATTAATCAAGAAGAAATTTGTACTCTGTGCAACTCGCGTCAAAATGAAACACTTGAACATATTGTGCTTCAATGCAGGATGTATGATTGTATTAGAGTGCAAATTATTAAAAATCTGCATAATTTTGATGATTTCATTGCCTTATTAAATACTCCTTCCTTGGCGGATTTCAGGCAAATTTCGAATTATTTTATTGGCGTACTCAAAATTCGTTCATTTATTATAAACGAATAGCTTGGGTTTTACACAAATATTGTTTTCGCTCTTTTATTGTTTATTTTCATTGTGATTTTGCCGCATGAACTGTGTATTTATTTATAGACTCTGTTCCGGATTTCTTGCTATATTGATTTGTATCAATTTGAAGCAATAAAGATATTATTATTATTATTATCGTCAATAAGAGAGTGTGTGTTCGGTGAGTCTTGGCCTACACCTGCCGATAGGAAGGAGAGTCTCCTAGTGACCTGTCCACCTTCCTGGGAAGGACAGGATGGAGGATGATCTAGGAGGACAACTCCTCGGGAGGATGTACAATGGGTCACATGTGGCCTAAGTGCTGTGAGCCTACACTCACCCTCCCTTCTTCACAGATACAGATCCCCAATAATCCATTGGAAGATAATGTGTTAGGTAAGGTTAGGACTGTTCCCTCTTTTTTCATTCACAACCGATTTATAGGTTCATCCCTATATATGCAAATTGTATGCATGTGATACAGAGTACATTGAATAATTCCGTCACTCTCAATATCTGAGTGTTTGTAAACCAGTAGTAGTACATGTGATGTTTTGTTTGAATTCACCGAGATGTACAACCAGGTGCTGCATTATTGGTTATACCAGTAAAGTTTGCTAGGGTTTCTGCTATTTAATTGTCTACAATGTGCCTTGTGCCCCAGGACCCATGGAAGTTCCACCCTATTGTGGTCTGCCAGAGTTAAAAGCTTTTGAAGGCAGCAACAGACCATTCTAAATCTCTGATTTGGGGCATGCTAAATATTTCAGTTCTGCCTTACACCTCACTATTAGTCATTCTACTCTTTTTATCCGCTCATGGGTACTTTGTTACATAATTGAATCACCTCGATATTATTTAGTTTTTTGTCAATAAAAGAACAAGTTTAAACTCTATTTTAACTCAGAAATCCTATTACCTAAAAGGGTATTTCACTTAAAATATGATCTTCAATAATTCCCCGTTCTGTACCTCTAAGCTTCCTTTTTTTTAAATTCATGGCACGTGCCTTGTGAATGATCTTTTTCGGTTTTTCATTGCATCATTCAGTCAAATTTCCGCATAATTTTAATTCCTTTTATTTATCTCCTCATCTGACTAAACCATACCTCTCTCACAGTTAATCAGCTTATATTTATTTTTTTCTCGTTAACCGATGTACTGCATGTTGGTTCATTTTCTATTTTTACCTTAGAACAAACAAATACTTTTGAAATACACAAACGATACTTGCTTTTCCAGCGACGTGGAGAAAGCTACTCTATTTATTGTAATAAGATTAACGCCACAGAAGAAAGATAATGCCTCTCACTGTTCAGCTTAAAGGATAAAAATATTTTTTACTGAAAACACACCGGAAGGAGACAACAATTACCCAGTATGTAGTCATTATATTGCAGAGTTTACTGTTCATGAAAATTTTCACATTTAACAGTGAAATTATAATTATGTTTATTATGTCTTTCGGACTAAAACCGTTACAAGCAATACTTGTCAGATAAGCGACATATTGCCTTTATACGATAACTTGGGTCACCCGGTATAAAACCTCTCACAAAATAATTTTCAATCAATTACATTTTTTCGACACAGTACAAGGTAATTTGTAATCGTATTAATAAATTAAATAACTTCCAGTCAATATAGTTTCAAATTTGTTTTTTCGTCACCCTTCTCCCTAGGTTATATCCATAAGCAAACTCCCGCATATATACTCTCAATGACTCATTGTAACCTCACGCAAATGATAAATGTAATCTACACTTTTACATTCATATAACATCCCTTCCGCGTCAAGATAAAAAATTGCTTAGATTTACCCCTCGTGAACAAAAAAAATCAAACAACTGCTGCTGGAAAACCATCTCTGGATACTTTTACTCCGCACCTTACACTCATTCATAGTAGAGGGGCCAATTTTATGAAGCGTATTATTCATGTTATGCTTTTTTTAGAGCTTATTATAAATATTATTAACAATCGAGATAGGATACTTAAATTCTTATAACGTTCTACAAAACAATTAAATGATCCTTATACAACTAGAAAGGGCCCATTTTAATACAACTGTTTGGTTGTATAGGGTAAGTGGGGAAGAGATGGACCATATTTTATAAAATTTGTAATAACTCTTTTTATTAAGAACATTTCTTAACAAATATTTTATTGGTAACTTAACACATATTTAGGAACATTATATTTATATTAAAACTTAAACACAACTTTGAGATTTTTACAAAAAATAACATACATAATGGTATCTAAAAGTTCATTTCTCCTCCACAGAGAAGGTGAGATGGACCGCTTAAGGAGGAGAGATGGACACTTAAAAAAAAGACAATGTTTAACTTATTTTAATTTCTTATGCCATGCTTACCACACTGCTGGCACAAATTGGCATAAGTGGTGCAATTCTCGTGTAACCAGCGACTGCATATGGTACATTTTATCCAATCTTCAGTCTTTTTTGTTTTCCTGTAGTCCTCTTTGCAGCCTGCACATTCATTTTCATCAGTGGCGGATTTGCAGTCCTAGCCGCTCTAGGCCCCAGGCCATGTGCCGCCCTTTTCTCAGCACCGATCATTAGAGACTAGATACATAATTCATGAATTTACTTTATTGCCACTTTTATTTGATTCAGAAAATTGTTAACTAAAAGCTAGCTTATAAAGCTAGTTTATAATATTTTCCGAGGCCAGGGATGATTGGAAATTTGAATAAAACATTTAAAATGGTTTTAGGTTTCCTTTTTAATAAAATAAAGGTTTTACAATGTACAATATTTTGAGATACTTTGCATTTGAGTTATTTCTTGTTATCATCACTGAGTTTTTTTGGCACGATTGCCGCCCTTCGTATCTGGCCGCCCTAGGCCCGGGCCTACTGGGCCTTATGGCAAATCCGCCACTGATTTTCATAGTCTTCCGCTTCTTCCGCAGTATTCTCATCATCTGACAAATCATTTAAAACCATTTCTTCAGAAGTCGTCGTAGAAGAAGAATATTTTCTCTTGTTTGTTCTGATTTTCTTCCCTTTTTCTTTACAATGTATCTTGGTATTAGCTGGCACTTTTTTCTTTTTGGCACAAAGTTTTTTTTTGGTAATGTTTCTTTTCTTAATTATATTTTCTTCTGAGGTAAGGAGAATCGCAATGTTTCTTCCACGCTTACGTGCGTTTACCACAGAAGTTGATGGTGTTGGCGAAATTAATTCTAAAAGCTTACCCGGTGTTGCTTCCTCTTCAAAACTTCGTTCTGCTTGTTCTACTTCTTCAATAGAATCTTCGTTTCTTTGTGGTGAGTGAGTCTGTGTTTCTTCATGCACTGTATTTGCTTGAATGGTATTATTAACCTGTACATTATTTATGTATGCATAATCCGGAATAGCAGTAGGATCGAATGGAACGATACCGGTAGCACGAAATGCTGCGACTGCATTTTCTACTGTAGCAGACTTATTCCACGATTCTCCTAAAAGTTTACCAAACTGTAATCTCTTTAAAGTACGATTTGTATTTGACCTCACAAAGCGACGACATGCTTGATAATAGAAAGTCTTGAGCGACTTAAAAAAAGCTCGATCTAACGGCTGTAGGTAGTGAGTTGTGTGTGCAGGCAAACAAAATAAAAGAATATCGTTTTCCTCAGTAAATTCCAGCATCTCCAAATTAGAAGTATGGGACGTGTGACCGTCGAGTATTAAGAGAACTTTTCCGGGCATCTTTCTAGGCAGAAAATGGTTTCTTAGCCAGTCAAATAAAATGTCTGCATTAACGTATGCGGATTTTTCTGACATTCTTATTGCGGATCCAGGTGGCATTCCGTCTAATAGTTCATCTTTCCTGTTTTTTCCTTTAAAGATACAGTAAGGAGGAAGGAACACACCTTCTGCATTACAGCAAGTCAGAACACTAATCGTCTCTCCTTTTTCACCGGAACTGATGGATGCCACACTTTTTGATCCCTTCTCTGCTAATACTGCACCAGCTCTAGTATTTAGTTGTAAGCCTGTCTCGTCACAATTGTAAATATTACCGGGTTTATCATGCAATTCATTATCAGTCAAAATTTGATCCAGCAAAGAAAAATATTCCGTTACAGTTACCCTTGACATTGCCGCTGAACGAGCCACTGAAATATTTTCTGATTGGCGTATTGCTATGTCAGTGTGCCTACGCAGAAAAGACTGCAACCACTTGTATCCCGCTTTACCTGAGAAAAGAAAATAATTTAAATTTTAGCAATACCTTCTATATTTAATTTTGTCATTACCTTCTTCCTTGTCAAATTTATGACTAATGCCTAATCTTTCAGCTAAATTAAAAGCCATAATTCGCACTTCATCTCTGGTAGGTGCGAATCCAGCTTTTTGTAATTTTTTTATGTGTATTACTAATTTTCTCTCGGCTTCTTCTCCTAATAATGACGGAGGACCAAGACGGTCATTTTTGACTGCATTATTAGTTCGTAATCTCCTTATTAAAGTGGATTTCGGAATTTGAAACGTTCTTGCTGCTTCATTAACCCCCATCATATTTGTTTTTATCGCATTAATAGCATTTTGCAGATTTACTGCACTCCATGCTCCTCTAATCGTAGTATTTTTCTTCCTTATATAAACTGTAGGCATATCTATAACGAAATAAAATATGAAAACCAGTGGTCTGTCTCTTCTCAATATGAAAAGCCCATCTGTCCACAATGCAGAGGTGAGATGGACCACTCATTTTCTACTCAACCAATACAAATAGAACTGAGCTTTTTAGGTTATGTTCATTTGATTACATGTGGTTTCAAGAAAAATATATGAAAACTTCATTCAAACTTACCTAACTGTCTTTTATTCACTTTTTAATTATATTAACAATAATTTTAGCAACACTTTATGGCATTAAATGACGATTTCTTAATTAAAAATAGTTGAATTTCGTCATGCGAACGTTACTTACACCGCAACGACACACACTAGCGCATGCTAACGAAGCGGCGCTGAAGGACAATTTTTAAACATAAAGTCCGTCTCTCCTACTGGTCCATCTCTCCCCCACTTACCCTAACATTTCTATTAAAAGTTTATACAACTCTTATATGACTGTTTTATAATCATTTATACAGCTACTATAAAATGATTTAATAGTGTGTCATGTAGTCACATCTATAAAATGGGATTGAAGCGGCACTATGAATGTATTACAAAATGGTTGTATAGTGCAAGATATTTTTTTATAATGCTGTTATTTCGAGCACAATGGAAACATTCTGTCATCTAGCAGTTTATAATAGCATTTCATTTTTTAGTGAAGAATATCAGAACCAAATTATATTTCAACTTGAACATGCATCATACATTTCATTTGTAGAAATGGAGACTTATCAAAACGACTTGGGCCGCTTGGGCGGACATCGATATTAAAAATTATAATTTCATTTGGATGGTTTAATAGCACAAATTTTGATGCGCCGCAAATTTCACTGACAGATTATAGGTATATATTTGGCAAGAAAATGAAGCGCTTCAATTCTGGTTAAGTTTCAAGTAGAAACTTAAAAAAAAATAGAATATCCCAAAACACTTTTTTTATGACTTTAATAGTTTATCACTTCATATGGATATTCTTTCACAATATAATTCTCTAAATAATGATAAAGTAACATTTTTCAATATAGTTTCATGTTTTCAACTCAATTGCTCATAATGTCGGCGAAAGCAGTACAAAAATTGCTTATTCAAACATGGCGATTTATGAAGCAACAATTTTATCCCAAAAAAATGCCTTAAACAATAATTTATTGTCAAATGAAACGGTATACGATAAATTTTTTATAACGAAGAATATTTAGGCACTTTACAACTAAAAAGTGTTTTATAATGCAACGCAATTGAATGCTATACAATATTTATTATACAACATTATACAGCTTTAATAAGACAAGCTTAAGAACTATTTTATAATGTTGTAGGTATTAGTTATATACCTAGTATATTATAGAGCTCTTATACAATAGGTATAAGAGTCTTATAAAATGATATTTTTGATATTGTATAAACTGGATCATAAGGTATTATATCATTTTAAAAGAAATGATCGTATAATGCGTTATAGCATATATTGTAAAAGTCACTATAGAATCTTTTAACACAACAATTTTCTTTAAAAAACAAAATTATCGCAACAAAAGGCTTAATAGAAATGAAGGGTCCTTAAAACAACACTATTCGACTATTATACAACAATTCAGTGCTCTTAGAGTTCCATTTTGCTAGTTGGGCTATTTAATATACGTTAAATACGTCTGTGTCGTACCGAGAATATACCGAACAAAATATTAAAATATTTACTGACCTAGGCTTCGTCAAAGCTGCCTAAAGATATCAGCAATCCAACCAGTCAGTCTAGAATGATGAAAAACTGTGAATAATCTCTCAATTGGTTGGCAAGATTCAACATAGTGTCAGGATGGAACGTTAATGTGGTACAGCGTTTGATATGAAACTGATAAAGGAGCTGGATTCTAAGGTGCTAAACCCATGTGTAGTGTTTTGCGCATCTTTCTTATTGTCTCCTATAGTCAGGCAGGACTGATATCATTAGCATGCTCCCAGATAAGGTATACATTTTACCCCTTAAGGACTATTTACACACATCAGTTCCGTATTAGTGCCGTGTCAGTTCAGGATCAGCGTCAGTGAAAAATAAAACATCGTTGCCATAGTTTAAAATAAACTAGTTCAGACAAGACCGGCGCAGTGGAGTTTTTTACCATCAGTGTTGCTTCAGTGCCAGATCCGTCATTTGTATGAAAGTCTGGAATAATATTTTGTGTATCACACTGAAGGTTTATCAGTAAAAAGGCCATTTCTGAATTCTGGTATTTCACTAAAAGCAAGGTATACCTACTGACCGGGTACGGACTACAGACGGATGTGTGTGAATTTTCACCACTGAAGAAGCACAGTTAGCACTGATATTGAGCTGAGACGGCACTAATACGGAACTGACACTGCACTGATACGGTACTGATGTGTGTAAATAGACCTTTACCCTGGCAAACCACACATACTTTGGTAAATCCCGAGAAACAAGGCAGTTTGTTTTGGAAAATTATATGCACAATCGAAACAATGAATACGTAATGGATTATTGAAGATAATGGAGTGACATTTACATTTATGCATCTCAACTTAATACGATATACCCTGAATGTTTCAGTTCCTGGGCTAATAAATGCTCACGGTTGAAAAGTCAGAGGGTTTAAAATGCACCGCATTAGGACTGTAGTTGCGGTGTGGTATTTTCATTCGCTTTGGAACTTTCTCTTTTGAACGAAACTCAAAGCTTTTAATTTACAATACTTCTTATTTTGGTACTTAGGAAATATGGCAGATAAAAAAACAATTCATATAAAGTTCAACAAATTAAACATAGTTTCAATACAAACAATAATAATTGTATCGAATGACAAGACGGCAATTGCGTTTAAGATATGTTGGATAAAACAATTTTTATATTAAGCGGTAAACTATCACCACTCTAAGTCTATTGTTTCATTCATAAAACACTTCAAATAATGCATACCATATATATGTCATTATTTTGATATTTTCTTTTTGTTCAATGCTCACTTTTGCCGCTATATATATTGAGCGCATTTGGATGTAACCTACTCTCGTCAATATAGTGGGATAAAACAAATATTTGCATATTGTATATATTTGTATAAATTTTGAACATACAGGATGTCTCAGAGCTCGTACCAAAAACTTGTCCCAAAAATAATGATAGTATGAAAACATACTTTAGATAAAGTTTGTTGCCTACACGCTATGTTAACCAGAGGATAATACTCCTAAAATGTATTTGCATAAAGAATTATCTCACAGAATATACCATTGCAGCATTGATAAGTTTTAATAATTTTGCCATTTTCCTCAAGCATGTTGCTTTGAGGTAACAACTAAGTTTTCTTATGAGATATGAGATAGATAAGTTTTAACACAGTATGAGAATATAAAAGGACATGAAACACATTTTATATTCAATTTTAGAGTGCCTCAAAGTGTCAACGTAGCACTCGAGAAAACATTTATGAAGTAGTAGAGTAGATGGGATGGCCAATAGGGCAATTCTGGCTCTATGGTCAACGCCATATACATCAGTACGTCCAAGAAATTATGATATATGACCACATATTAAACAGGAGCACTATAAACTCTCATAACATATTATAAAAGTCGTGGTCCAGTCGAAGGGGTGATAAAACGGGTTGTAAATTTGAATTTTGGATAAAAATAACAAGCTTTCATAACAAATATAGAAAGTAATTTTTAATTTTCAACAAAAAAAGGTGGAGTGGTTTGTTATATGTTTTTATGGTAACGGAAGTTTTAGGATTATTTGTAAGAATAATTATCATCGAGCATCTCACGCTTTTTGTAATTAATTGAAAGACTTATTTGTACTTTTTTATTTCTGTCGATATTTCTTCCCAATTTTGCCCTTTCTCCGCCATGGAAATACCGTAAACGGCTAAGCCACATAAATGGTTGGCCTTTCTAAACAATTATATTAGAAAGTGTGGCAATGAACAATATTTCATTTAGTGAGTAAGTTTATTATTATGGTGCTGTACCTTTTCACATGCGATTTGTCTGTGGAGACAGTTAATCGGTAATGAACGTGCCAAAAAAAAAGAAATCAACCTCTTTAAGACGTCCAAGGTAAATTGAAGTGATGTCGCCCTTCTTTTGTAACTGAGGTAAGCCCTCTGTTATTGATACACATTGCATACTGATAAGATAGCTGAGAGAGCTCAATTCTTATCATATTTATGGTGTATGGAATAAATTAATCATTAATCCTGATGATTCTGGTCAGGTCACTATTTCGTAATCAAATAGTCAAAAAAAAGTATTAAAGTTAGACTGAAGACAAAATGGGCCAATTATTTTCTCAACCCTTCATATAAAACTTCGAAATGACCCGCATTCATACGTAAAGCTCAGTTCAACCGTTGGAGCTTCATTGGACAAATTTCAAATGTCTAAATATACGAAATTTATTTGAAATTCATTTTATATGCAATAGATACAAATATTTGATCGTTTATTTGATATGTCACTTATTTGGTACAAAACCTCAGTTGAAATATCGTATATCTTTGTATCCAATAGTTGACGGTGGACAAGGTAGTCGCATGTTATAATATATAAGTCTACGAATGGCCAACCATATATATCCCGTTTTTTTTATTATCCATTGCATGGGAATTTATTGCTAAGATTTATCGATTTTTCAAATTACACATGATAAACCTCACAAATCATGCTTCCATAGAGAAATGGATATCAAACTTTACACCGGAATTAAATTATTAACAAAAAATATGACATCGCAGATAAAGCGACATTGTACTTGCCTGCAAAGGCATCCCTTTCATTTTAAAGATATTTACTGGGTTACATACTTCTGGACAACCCTGTATATCTTGAGATTGCTTCATTTCCGAAAATAACTAGTTCTGGAATAGTAGTTTGTACAACTAGTGCGCAAAGCGCCACTTTTCTCACGAGCGCAGAAGTTTGTGGCATGAGCGAGTGTCGCAAATCTAGCGAGTGGGAAAAGTGATTTGCGTACAAGCTGTACAGAATATTTTTTCTGCAACCAGATTTATTAATGAAAGAAATACAGTTATTTAAATAGTTATTTTATTTAAACAGAAAGAACTTACAATATGAAATTAAATAGATAAATCAGTTGAATGTATAATAAATTGTAATATTTGAACCTTAGGTAACAAATTTTCGGTTACAGTTCGAGCCTTTTCGATAATATCTGGAGAGTATTTTCAATGTCCGAATTGGACAACTCAAAAGATAAATTATTTCGATATTGGTTCATAATTCCTAGAATAATGTTTAATAGGTTAATGTTTTTATAATTTTATTTATATTGAACAATAATGGGCCTAAGTGAGATCCTTGAGGTACTCCTGATGTAATCATAATATACCTAGAACAAAACTGTCCGATGGTCACAGATTGAGTTCGGTTGGTTAAATGAGAGCTGAACCATAATAACAGATTGCCATGTAACCCTATGTCCGCAAGTTTTTTTATCATTATATTGTGGTCAATTTTGTCAAACGCCTTACTTAAGTCGGTATATAACGAGTTATATACCGCGTCAACCTGTAGATGTTTATTTAAATTTTCTAAAATGTACTCATTATATTCAAACAGATTTGTTTCAACTCATCTTTTTCTAATAAAACCATGTTGCTGAGGATTTAAAAAGTTTACAACATCAAAAAACAAAAAATCGAATATTATCGACTTGAACAATTTCGATAAAATACACAGTATAGAAATAGGTCTATAATTTTCAACAAAATCCCTCTTTGGGATAGGCACTACTAGTGGTTTTTCCAAGCTTGTGGAAAGACTGCTTGAAATAATGATTTATTGAATATTAAAAGCAATGGATAGGAGATCCTCTTAACACAATGTTTTATTAAACAAGTGGGAATGGAATCGGGACCTGCAGGTTTGCGGGAAAGAGTTTTAATTTTTTCTTCAATAGTTTCTATTTCAATTCTGTATGTAGAAATGTGAATGTTTAAGAAAGTCTTGGTTTGATCCAGATCAAGCTTTTTCGCATTATTGTTTTGAGTAAAGGAAGACGAAAAGAAATCCGAAATAATGTCACAAATAGCTTGTCCATCAGTCACCAGTACGTTGTTGTGGGAAATGGAATTGAGAGAAGAAGAATTTTTTCGCTTAGATTTTACAAACTACCAATTATTTTTAGGATTTTGGATCAAATCCCTCTCACAATTCACAATATAACTATTATAATCTTCTTTTATCAAAAACTTTGATCGACCCCGAAGACGTTTAAAAGTCAAGTAGTCAACAGGGTTATTATGCTTTTTCCACAGCTTATGATATTATTCTTCTCTCGAACAACCTTTATTGTTCTAAAACTGTACCATGATGGAAATTTTTTATAGTAATATGAATTCTTAGGAACGTGAATATCAATCATGCTATTAAGTACAGAGTAGAACTGACTAACACATTGCTTGGTATTAAGATTGTTGAATAAAGCATCCCAATCTGTCAATAATAACGAGTTGTTCATACCACAAAAATCAGCTTTTTGGAAATTTAACAGATTGAATTTGTATTGTTTATTATTATATATATTATATTGGTAATAGTTGCATTAAATTCCAGTGTAACATGAAATTTATCTTCATTAACCAGTGGCATATCAGAAATGAAAACATTAACAGCCAACTTGTTGGAAAATATCAAAACTAGAACGTTATAAGCCACATTTTTAAACTTTGAAAATTGTAAAAAATTACAGACATTAATAAATTAAAACAAATAATAAAAATAAATCGCTTACATACTTTTGGTTTAAATTTGAAAATTGTACACTAATAAGAGGTTCACTATTTGGTTGAAATGTCAAAAAAAGTTGACAGATCATAGGTAGATTTGTTTGACATTTCGGTGCGGAAAAGTGTCTTTTTTCCAACGGTTATCAAAAAAATTAAGAAAAGGTCTGCTTTGCGTATAAAAATTTGTGTAGAAAAGCGTCTTTTGCATAGTGGTTTTAGGAAAACAGATTTTACACTCGCTTGTTAGTACCTTCAAAATGAATCTTCGACCATTCAGTTTATTCTTTATTTTTGGAAAAGTGTGAAATTTGTTAGAACTTGGGTCGGGACTTTATGGAGGATGGTCCAGCAATTCAATGTTTCATTTATTGTTGTGCTCAACATCCCAGAGACTTAAAATGAATCTTTGTACCATTAAACATGTTATCTACCTACTTCCGTTCCAGAAGCTTCGTGTCTTCTATATAGGCCACCAGTTCATCAGGAGGGATCTTCAGTAGTTGTGATGGTTGTGTTATTTCCACTCCAAAGTGCTTTCATCTGAATCCTTGTAAGTTCTCACAAAGGCAGAGTATGTGAGCAGGTGATTCATCGTACAGTTCACATTTCTCCAGAATTACCTCCCGATTTCAGCCTAAGAATTGTCACCACCGCCTCCGCCCTTACAAAAAGCTCCAAAGGAGGAAGTGCACCAAGGGCTTCCATTGATACCGTTGATGCAATTTAATGTTGTTTCACACACACACACACACACTTTCGTCGGTTTTGGTTTATTTTGGAATACCCAAACAGCTGCCTGACGTTTATTTCCAGGCTCATAAGAGTGATTCCAAAATTGACTACTGAAATTTTTCGAATTTCCCGCATTTTGACAACAATTATTGCCTTCTGATCTTCCGTCATGCAACAGATCCGGT